>JASAND010021406.1:5000-154015 GCA_030248195.1 Trissonchulus latispiculum | reverse complement strand
TGACGCTGACGGCAAAATGCTGAATTGTGGGAATTGGTTTTGCAGTAGAAACAGGGCTTCGTTCTTTTGCACAATTTAGCCATATGACCAGATTGCAGGCATTTAAAGCATACCTTTTTCGATCTTGCGATTTCTACTCTGCGATTCACTTCGGGCACAGTAGGGCAAGAATCGCTGTAGTGTTGTGTTTCTTCACAAAAGATACAATGACGAGTACTTTTCAGTGGTGGACGTTCCTTTCGAGAGGTCGTTTGAAGAAATGCAGCCGTTGCAGGCATTTCTGACGGCATCATGTCCAATTCGGAGTTGTTTTTCTTTACTTTCTTCGGTTCTTTTGAATGCCATTTCCATATTTTAGATAGCACTTCCAAAAACTCTGTCATCGACCAGTCCGTGATTTCTTGGTCTTTCAGTAGAGCTAGTTGTGATACATTCTTATATAGCTCGCTGGGCAGTTTCTTTAGCAGTAGCGGGACGTAAGCTTTGAGAGCCGTTGGGTCTGCCCCCATCCGATCCAGAGATACAGCAATTGCCCTTGTGTCGTCTATAAATTTCTCCAAATTTGTAAGGTTCTCTTTAACCAGAGGCATGTTGCCAAGAGCTTCCCAACTGGCCATAATTATCTCGTTGGGGCCGCCGTAAGCTTTCTTCAAAATGTCGACTGCTTCGGCATACCTATCGCCTTGAAGACCAAGGCCCTTGACTTTGTCGTATGCGGTCCCTTTCAGGCATTGCATCAAGTAATCCATCTTCTGCTTGTTGTGTAGATTTGTTCTGGAGTGGATGTTGACTTCAAACGAGTCCCAAAAATTGGGCCACGTTAACTTATCCCCAGAAAAGCTAGGTAATTGTAGTTTTGGTAGCTTACTTGTTGCAACTTGGCCTGACGGGTTGTGGTGGTCGCTACCTCCAATAGGGCGATCCGTAGATACTTGGGCTGGAGCAAGTTGCTGTAGCATCAGGCGCATGGTCTCCATCTCAGCTCTATGGGAAGATTGGATACGGTCAAGATCAGCCTGTCTTTGCTGTTCAAATAGGCGCATTTCTGCTTCTCTTCGTCTTTCCTGTTTCTCGAAGAAGGAAAGTAGAGCTGTAACCGTGTCAGTGGGAGCAGGAGCAGGTGTTGTGGTAGACGGCACGTTACGCAGATCTGCAAGACGGTGCAGCAGATCGGTATCTGTGGGGGTAGGAGGTGAATTGGGGGTTGGAGACTGGTGGGGAAGCAGAGTCTGCTGGAACGGGATTCGGTGGTGTAGAAGGGGTTGACGTAGGATTCGGAGCTCTTTGAATCCGGAGAGTTCCGGGAGCGCAGTGGTAGATGGTTAGGAGGTCAGAATGGGTGAAAGTGCCGTTCATAAGGAGGCACTGTGGCAGAGAAAAAACAGTACAGTCTGAACACCTCCATGGAAAGTCGCTGTTTAGTGTTCTCAAAGCTTCATAGAGTTCATCGCCGAGAGAACCAGGCACTCGGTGGTTAATGCAGTGGATGCACCACCACTTAGTGCACTCATCGCACTGGATAGACTCGGGTACATTGTTCAGGCAAATAGCACAGAGGGACTCATCTGAGGTAGAACCAGAAGTGTCCCTGATCTGAGGCATTGAAACGGTCTGCTACCAAAAGATATAGAGAAATATGGAATATAGATAGGCTTTATAGATAAGAATAAGATAGCATACATAAACGTTGACTTGTGAAAGTATAACAAAACATGAGTCTCTTGATGCGATCTCTTATATTGTATGTGTTTTAAGATTTCTTAACACCTTTTGCATACCCCCCCACCAAACGGGGACCCATTTTCAAATAGAACAAAAACTACCGTAATCCTCTGCTCTACCCCCCCCCCACCAAACGGGGAGGGGGTCTCTGCAATCTGATTGGCTATTGGCTACCCCCCCCTACCGGACGGGGACCTCTTTTCTGCTACCCTCCACCAAACGGAGGGGGGGGTATGCTTTGTCGAAGAGAACTCCCCCCCCACCAAACGGGGGAACATTCGCAACGCAATGCCAAGAAGATGAGCCCTCTAGTGGCTTACTCTTCTTCTTATATATAGTGCAATTATGCACTCTTGGTAATATTCTATTCGAATCCTACATAAGCCACAAGCCAACAGAAACAATCAGTACGTGATCAATACATATAGCGCATTTGAATAAAGGAGATAGGAGACAACGATTGGGTTGGACCAACTGGTGGCTAGGGTTGTTCCGATAAAAAATTCTCCTGGCCGGGCCCGGGAACGGGGCTACGAGAACCACCGGTCCCGGGCCGGACCCAAAATTTTTGCACCGGACCCGGAGCCTGCTACACGGCTACACGGCTACAAACCCTATTGTTGACCACTAATACCCGATCACAAACATGAGCCTTGTGGATTTCGTAGGTTAGCGATCTTATTCTCAATTCAAAAAACAATGAGTTGGTGTCAACAACGTCCAAAAGAAGAACATTCCAACATCTTCCAATTAGTTTACTTGCAAGCAATATTATTTGCAATAGATTAAATGTTGTCTGAGGAATATTTGCGTAAATTGCAGGCGAGCAGCGCAGAGGGAATTATTTTAAAGCGGACGTTTGTGAGAAATTAAGTGTTGTAACTAACTTTTGAGATTTGTTCTAGTAGTTTCCCTAATCCACTTGTTCTAAATGTGGAACTTTTGTCATGCTATATCCCGATACTATAAGCTGTTGTTAATTGAGGCCATTATACCACAGTAAAGCTTACAGTGTGTCATGATACCATGTTGGCGACGAGAATTGTTTCTGTTGGGCCCACATGGAGAAAATACCTTGCCGCCAGTTTTTTGACAGCACCGGGTGATCCTCCAATGCTAATGCTGTAACTAACTTTTGAGATTTGTTCTAGCAGTTTCCCTAAGCTAGTTGTTCCTGCTGCGCCACAGCGCAGCAGGTCTCTTAAAGTTGCTCGGGGGCAACTTTTGCCTATCCTGTACACAAATTAACAGTAAAAGCATGATAGCGTGTTAGCCAGTGTTGAAGGTAGACTCCGCATCTTTAGCATGTGAATTTTTTAATTTCAACAAAGGCTTGATTTTGTTTTGAAATACTAGTTAGTTGTATTCTGTCTGTACTCTAGTCTTCGAAGTTAGCAAAGTGAAAGCCAGTTTAAAGAAGATTAACTGATCGATAAACAACAACAATCAGAAAAAGTTTTTATCGATATCCATATGAAGCTAGTTTTATGCATACAATTGAAGGCGGTTTTCTTCTTCTGGACGAACTTTTTCGCTTTGATAATGCCGAGGCCGCATATCAGCACATAAAGTTTTGCTTTTAGGCATGTATCAGCTTGCGGAATGGGTTCGCCTACATTCGCATTTCCTCAATGGGGTTCGCATCAAGCAGCATGTGGATAAAGAGTTGAAACCATTTTTACATCTGTGCGAATATTGGAAGCAAACGTATCGACCTCTTTTGGCTTACATCACTTGTTGGGAAAACTTTTATCAGGATCAAAATTTGGCTCAATTTTTGCTCAACCATTGTGAGAAATATCTTGCAAAAGCTGCATCGGGTCATCCTTTTATGGACACAGGATAACACACATTGAGAGTCTCTTTTTGCGTCTCTTCAAACGGGTGAAAACAAGATCGGTTGCATGTATATGCATATTTTGCTGCACTTTATGGTTGAAGGTCCAGTGAATCTTGCAACCTCAACTGGCCAGTTACTGCAAGGTCAGGCAATGAAGAGTCGTAAACATTTGATAGGAACGCGAATGCAAATTGCGGTTAAAAATTATAATCAAGGCAAATTTTGTCCACTTTATTGGGATATGGAAAGAAATCCACTTTTGCCAAATTTTCTTTTGAATCCTTTAATGGATCACAAGGAATGTGGTAGTCCGGATGGCATTTGTTACCCGACTCAATCGTATCAAACCTTGCATTACGGTATACCCGCACGCCTTTTGATCCTCTATATGAGCGACATCTTTTGCCAAAACATACGTGCTATTTCCCAGCGGCTTTGCTTTTGCGTCCAACTACTCTTAGTAGACGAAAACGTAACGAACAGAAACATCTTTTCTCGGCTCTGATGCCACTTGAACCGGTTCCACATGGTCGACATACTGTTTCGAATGAACCGCTTGATGCGCTTGAACCAAAGCAAGTTTGTGCAACTTTGGAGCCACCACCAGTTCGTACGCGTCAAAATCCTCGCATTAAACGAGTGATAAATTTGCCAGAGGATGCTTTTCCAAATTTTTCGTATCCTCAACTTGAAAATTATTGTCAACTTCCACCTTGGCCGAAAACTTCAGTTCCACCTCCTTTTGCTAAACCTACTGACGAACTACCTTTTCTGGATAGAAGTGTAAAACGTAAACCCTCTCGAGCTGAGTATTATCAGGAGTTTATAATACCAAGAGTAAGACACTCAGCTCTTCCTAATAGAATAAGCTTGCAAGATGCTCGAAACATTACGGCCGAAATCTCGGGGGTGCTTCTCAGCATGTAAACATACAACGCTGACATTTTTTAAAAACGGGCGTTTTCAACAAATTAAATACTATAACTTGAGCAAGGAAAATCGTACAGTAATAATTTTTATATCATTATGTTGCGTAGAACGAGATCTTTTAACGATACAAAAATTATATAGTGCGGTTTAGGTAATCTATTATAAAACCTTCAATAAAGCATCCTTGCCACGAAAATTCTGTGAATTTCATCATTTCTTAGAAATGCCTTATGTTGTTGCTAAATTTTAGAAAGATTGCCTAAACCGAACTATATAATTTTTATAACGTTAAAACGATCTCGTTCTACGCAACATAATTATATAAATACTATTGCTGTACGATTTTCCTAGCTCAAGTTATAGTATTTAATTTGTCGAAAACGCCCATTATGAAAAAATGTCAGCGTTGTATGCTTACACGCTGAGAAGCCCCCCCCCCCGAGATTTCGGCCTTAATGTTTCGAGCATCTTGCAAGCTTATTCTATTAGGAAGAGCTGAGTGTCTTACTCTTGGTATTATCAAGAGTACATAATGATAAGAGTATCCCACTAGGCAAGCTCTATGTTACCAGAGCAAAAACTATGCTCTTGCACGCTAACGGCCCACCCCCCCCCGCAAATCAGTACCTAGTCGAAACGGGGGTACGCTCACTCGCTCTATGTTTATGTGGTTAAGTTCGAAAACACAAGCAGCGCGTGCACGAATATTGTGCCTGCTTAGAGCTTTAGAACACAAACATAGCTCACGAAATGCTTTGAAGTGATGGGTCTAATTTGCCGGGGGGGGTCGGCCGTTAGCGAGCAGAGCATAGTTTTTGCTCTGATAACATAGAGTATGCCTAGTGGCACACTCTTATGTTATGTACTCTTGGTATTATCAAGAGTACATAATAGATAAGAGTGTGACAGCTGGCAGATTCTCTGTTATCAGCTGCAGGTTCATGCTATGTTCGCTGACGACTGACCCCCACAAATGTGTATGCTCACTTCAAAGAAATTAGGACGCTATGTTTGCGTGTTAAAGCTCGCAACAGACGCACATTGAACCAACTGAGTAGTTGTGTTTTCGAGCTTCAGCATGCAAGTGTAGCCGCCAAATTTGTTTGAAGTGAACATACACGTTTGTGGGGGTCAGCCGTTAGCATGCAGAGCATGTACCTACACCTGATACCAGAGAACCTGCCAGCTATCATACTCTTATATATTATGTACTCCTGGCATTATAAACTCTTGGTATTATGTACAGACGGGTTTGATTCCATATTGGATTTAGTCAGTTAATTTTTTTGTTTTCTTTTTCCACCCGGTACGGATGCACAAAAGAGACCTCAAAGCCTTCTCCCTTATAGGGGAAGACAAAGTCCGTTTCGGAGACGTCGACTATCCCGTCGAGTCCAGGCTGGTACCAGTTAGCGAACGCAGATCGGACCGCCTCACCTCTGTTGATAGTGTCAGCAACGGCGTAATATACGTCCTTATACGTCCTATAGCCAGGACGGGAGAAAAGGTGGTCATAGGGGGTGAGCTCCGGAAGGGTGCGTCCCATCACTTGGGCATGGGCCAACTCACGAGTGGAGACGTACTCGGTAACGAACAGATAAGTTTCCGAGTCCTCCGTAGGCGGCTTATTAATGGCAATGAAATGCCATGAAGCCGAACAAGTTTTTGGCCCACGCACAAGTGGTTTATCACCGTCCGGTGAAGGCTCATTGTCCTCAATCCGGACATATGGAGCCCACTGTGGGAATTTCTGTTGGAGCAGAGCACGGATCTGTGCAATGTCCATTAAAGTAACCGTAACCGCCCGTTCAGTGGAGTGAACCAATCCGCAATAACCTTATGGGTGGCAGTCAAGGCTGGGTGGGGAGTATTCCTACCCGGAATAGCCGGAATTTCGCTACAGATCCATTCATTCCAGAAGTTCTTGTAGTAGACACAGGGCTCCCTTTGTACCGGGACTCCTGCTACCTCATCCGGCAAGGGCACGGATAGTGTAAAGCGCGGGTATTGCGCATCCATGCTACCCTGCAAAGCGAAAATCCCGGTCTGGTTTTCTTTTGCTAAGACGTATTGTTCATACAATAGTTCGCGGAATGAAGGGAAGTTAGCCGCAGTCCGGGCTTCTTCCAAGGCGCGCACCTGGTCCCCATTCACCGGGACTGTAGGGACGGCTGCTATCGCTGCCGCTTTCCGCTTCTTTTTGGACCGAGTGCGAGACCGTGATGTACGCGCCCCAGTCAAGGGCTTCGGCTCCTCCTTTGATGGATAGCTAGTACGATCAGTGGAGAGGCTATGCCGCCTCTTGTCACCTGGGACTGCACCCTGTGCTGGCCCAGCAGGTGGTGCATCGCGCGAACTAGACTCCGTTCGCGGCGTGGATGGTCCCGCCTGACTGTACTGGGCTGTAAGTCGTGCATTCTGCCACAGGGCAGAAGCAGGCGACTGATATGCACTGGTTTGCACCAAATGTGGCAAGCACATGGTTAGCAGATTTGCTGCTAACCACTTGGTTAACTAGAAGTTAACCACAAACTATTTTGCACCAAATGTGGTTAACTTAACCACTTGCTAACCAAATGCTAAGCAAGTGGTTAGTTAACACGTGGTTGGCTGACCCTGCTCTGTAGCAGGGTTAACCACGAACTTGCAGTTGATTTTCAGGTTCTGGCAAGAGACTTACAGACCAAACCGCAGAACTAAGCAAGAATAAACGGAATATATATTCATTGGTCACGGCACCAAAATATAACACCGTGTACGGCGAACACAACTGACTTCTAATTATACTAAATCACGCAACTCGCTACTGCGAGGTATGCAATCTCAAACACACAATAGTTTTTCCAACTTTCCAGTGCCACATTTCTTCCCCGGTTTGAAGAAAACCCCATCTAGAGATAACGTCCTGAATGCGCATCATAGAATCGCCGAAGTTGGCGACTCCGCAGAGGGTAGCGCCTTAAGACTCCGTTTGCCCCAGAGGGTGGCGTACAAGCCCAAAAACCATTGTCGCCATCCGGCCCGTCCGCGCAGCTTCCAAAGTCCGCACTGATTTCACTACTGCTTATAGGTTGACCTGCAATAGAGGGCTTCATGTTCTTGTGGTGACAGTTTGAGTACTTGCCTGACAACGGATCCAACAGTTTATAACTGTTATTACCTCTGACCTCAACCACCTGAAACGGCCCGATCCACTGGGGATCCAATTTGGGGGACCGACCCGGAATCCGGCGGCGGTTCCTAACCCACACCCAAGACCCGGCTTCGTAGCCCTGGGCACCGCCTAAACCTAGACCCTGCATGCGTTCCCTTGCATATCCGGAATTTTCACTAATTTGTCTTCTTAGGTTCTTCCGGAAATTTGCAGTTGACGCCGAAAAAGGCAACGACAGGTCAGCCGGTAGTCGGGCTGGAACCTGAAAAATGGCTTCAAATGGAGGGACTCTGGTAGCCTCGTGAGGAGATGTGTTATAAGCAAATGCAATGGAGTCAAGGAACAGATCCCAGTTGTCTTGACTGTCGTTAACGTATTGACGCAGACAAGAAGCCATGGTCTGGTTGAACCTTTCGACGAGACCGTTCCCTTCAGGGTGATATGGACTTGTAGTCTTTTTCTTGACGCCTAGAGCGGTGTACAGTTTCGACGCAACTTCTGAGGTGAATGCGGATCCCCTATCTGTCAAAATACTCCCAGGCAGCCCAAATGTCGTGACATAATTTAGTAGGCATGCTGTGACCTCCTTTGCAGCTTGTCGTTGCACTGGATATAATCGAACAAATTTGGAATAATGGTCCGCAATTATCAGAATGTATCTGTTACCCTGCAGTGACAAAGGTAATGGACCAAAGAAGTCGACACAAACCAACTCGAAAGGAGCATTCACCTTAATCGGATAAGTCGCAACATGTTTGTTGGCCCCTCTCGTGGTGTTGCGTGCACAACCGTCACAATTTCTGCAGTAGTCCTGAATATCGTTGAACATTCCCGGCCACCACGCTCTTTGTCTCACTTTATAGAACGTTCGGCGTGCACCAAAATGTCCACTTGTTGGTAAGTTGTGGTATGCTGAAATTACATCGACGCGTTTGCTTAGAGGTACCACAACTCTTTTTGGTCTTCCGCGGTCACGGAAGTACAGGCACCCTTCACGACAAACAAGACGAGACCAATTCCGGAGATATAGTTTCGTTTCTGGCGAGGCTCTTGGGACCACGGGACGCTGCCGCCTTTGAAACTTTGCGTTATACACAACTCTAAGATCTGCATCAGCCTTCTGAAAAGAAGACCAATCCTGGTCAATCGCAGTGACGCTTTGGCATGTCTGCGGAATACGGCTCAGGGCATCGGCGTGAGGGATAGACTTGCCTGGACGATGCGAAATTTCGTAGTCGTATTGGTTCAACTTTAGCAGCCAACGTGCAATTTTGGTTGATGGATTCTTAAGATTCTGTAACCACAGTAGTGGTTTGTGATCAGTGTGGAGACTAAATTTTGAATGACTGAGGTACGGACGAAACCATTCGACCGCCCAAACTATGGCGAACAGCTCCCTCTCAAAAGTTGTCCACTTCCTTTGCTGATCTGTAAGTGTCTTGCTAGCATACGCTATAATCCTTTCTTCACCATTCCTGATTTGCGATAGGACCACTCCAAGGGCGGATCCTGAGGCATCTGTAGTCAGACGGAATGGCAACGAAAAATCGGGAAAAACTAGTACTGGCGCTTCTGTGAGAATATTCATGTTGGAGTATATATAGGCTAACATGTTGAAGTGATTCAATATTTTTGCGTGATTCATGTGTAAGGTTGGTAAGAAAACTTAAAACTGTCTTCTATTGCTCAAATCAGCAGTGTTCTTGAAAGGTAGTAGTATTCGAATTATAATTTTTGTGGAGTTGATCACTAGATGTCGCTGCTTTTATATGACCTTTATCTTTTACCAATTGCATAGTGAAGTTTTGTCTCACGAATGTTTTGAACCTGCTTTATTAAGTACCTAATTATAAAAGTTCGTTTGCGTATAGACAGAAGGCACAAGATCGGAATTGTATAGAAACACGACACTGAAATATGTTTAATCGTGAGTGAAGCCTTTTAAAATTTCACTGTAATTTATTGGATAAACTAGTGCAGCGGCGTAGTCTGATTGGTTCAGAGACGTCCCGCCTCTAGCTCCTGCTAACCATTTGCTAACCATATGGTTGACTAACCATTTGCTAACCACATTTGGTGCAAGGAAGTTGCTGCTAAGCAAATGGTCATGGTTAGCAAATGGTTAGTTAACCATTTGGTTAGCGAATAACCAAATGGTTAGCAAATGGTTAACCACATTTGGTACAAACGGCCGATGGGCGTGGCTGTGGCTGCCCCGTAGGCCTTGGAGGCAACGAACCAAAAGCTGTACCCGGTTGAGGTGGTCGTTGCTGAGCCGTATATGCCGCGGCTCTAGCCTGAAACGGGCCAGAAAGGGCACCAGCCCGGTCCCGAGGGTGCCTGACCCAATGTGCCCATTGGTTCCAAGGCAACCTCCGGTTGTGGGGTCGTACGTGAAAGAGACGTGTCCCGTGACGAGGACGAGGAAGTAGTCCGTCTCAGGTCTATACCTTGTATGGACCCGAAACGAGGTGCCCCCGGAAAAACCGGGAACGGGCCGGGCGCAGGAGAAGCAGGCCGAACCGACAATTGGCGATATACAGGTGCCCAACTACCCTGCTGTTGGTTCACGGGTACAGCAGGGAAAGACCGGATGGCCGCCGTAAGTCTATTTCCGACTATGTGGGTGGCCGACACCGGAAAGCTTAACCCGCCATACCGGGGAACCATTATTCAAGTCACCTGGTGTTACTGGCGCGGGAGGATTTGGTCGTCCTGGAAAATCTTTGGCCACGCGGAATGAGAAATTATTGCCCATACACTGGCAACCAAAGAGTCCAACCAAGAGTCAAATCCGGGATCGTCGTAAATAGGGATGAGCAAAATCGTCGTTACAAGTAATAACCAGTAAAATCGTAGCAAAATAAACGTAATCGCAAATAAACCGTAACAGAAACAAAACAAATACATTATGGTGCTGTACCCATTGGCGCGCAAGGGTACCCCCTTTCTTAGCCAATGGGAAGGGTGCAGGGGCAGGGAGATCATGGATGATAGCGGGGCTCCTCCACTACCAGAGGGCAGGGAGGGTTAGCATAGGCCGCCACCCCGGGTGAAATAGGCAGGTGTGTATACCCACACCCCAAACTTTGAGTACCAGAGTGCATACAAGAGAAAAATTACAAAAATGCCAAGGGCAACTAAGTGAAAGCATGATTGATGTGCTTAGGTAGGGGTAAAACATACGTAGGGCCCCGAGGCCAGTGCAATAGCCTGAACAGTGCGTGTGTAGACCCAAACTAGGATAAAAGAACCTAACTAAGAGAGACCTAACTAAGGGTGCATGAGGACTAGGGGAGGAGGCGGTGTACCTAACACCCCTCCTAAAAGGAAAGACCCAGGGTTTTTAGGATCCTTTTGTTTAGGAGAAAAAATTATAAATTAAATTAAATGGAATCTTAGGGATTTACCACGAAAGGAAGTAGTAGACCCCCATAGGTAAATTTAGGGGAGGGGAAAAAGATATTAGGAGTAGGAATGTAGAAATAGTAGAAATCTATTAGGGAAAAGGAAACTAGAATAGGGATAGATAACTTTACAACGAAATACCCCCTGAAAAAAATTAGATAAGTTGGAATGGGTTAAAGTAGATTGGAATCTAAAGGATCCTAAAAAAAGGAGGGGCGCCCACCCCCATGGAAAAAGAAACCAGAAAAATCATGCCAACACCAAGGCAAAAGTACAGAATACAAGAAACCTAGCTATGAGCGATCGCTACAAAAAATTGGATACGTCTGGCCAGACGGTTTACAGGTACAATACGCCGATAAGTACCGGTACTTGGATGTTAGGAATCACCCGGAGGCATAACAAACTAGATTTCAATGACAGGCAACTTCACTGGCTTATCGACAAAAGGTTTCAAGCGGTTTATATTCACGATGGTAAGCTCTCTCTGACCTTTCACCAGGCGGATCTTATACGTGGAAGCTGAGAGCTTTTCCACGACACGATAAGGGCCTTCGTATTTGGGCCTCAGCTTCTTGCATAAACCAGAAGGGACGTTCTTTATTCTCGACGTTGAGCATAACCAGAACTCCTGGTTTGAACTTAGGACTGGCTTTCAGGTCATAGCGTTCCTTATTTACCAGGGCCGCTTCTGCCAGATGTTCGTGTGCAATTCGCCATGCCTCATCTAACCGAGACACTAAATGGCTACTAGCGTCGCCATAATCTCTGGTCAAGTCCCCACTCCGGGACTTGAAAAAGTTATCCTCAGGAAACCGGTAATCCCTACCAGTCATGAGGAAATATGGTGTCTCCTTGGTAGAGCTATGCACCGTAGCTCGATAAATACACAGACCACAAGGCAGGTAATCGTCCCAATCGTCCTAGAACCGATTAACATATTTAATGATAAGTCCACGTATTGTCCGGTTAAACCGATCAACTACGCCGTTGGTTTGCGGGTGGTACGCCGTGGTTCGGTGGCGTTCCGAACCGTTGGCGTCAACCAGGGCAGTCATGAACTTAGACATAAAATTAGGGCCTTGGTCTGTCAGGATGCATGCTGGTGCGCCCCACCGGGCCACGAAGCCATTAAAGTACCAACAGGCCGTGGTCTCTGCCCGTTCGTTGGGCATAGCAAAGGCTTCTGCATACCTCGTGAGGTAATCCACGATGGTAAGGACGCAGGTATTATGGCGCTTAGTGCCATTATTGCCGAAGTGCATGACGTCCATGGCCACCATATCCAGTGGCCGTCTGACAGTAACTATATTTCGCAAGGTGGCCTGATACCGACGAGGGCCATCATTGAACTGAGCACAGGCTTTGCACTACCGGATAAAGTTGGTCAAATCCTGTGACATGGTAGGCCAATAATAACGAGAGGCCAGACTCGCATGAGCCTGGGTATAGGCCCTGTGTCCACCGGAAGTAAAGTCTGAATGAGCCTCGGCCAGGATGCGGTCCCGCTGACTCCGCGGTACCACAACGGTTTTAAACGAGGCTCCTCGTTTCTGGCCTCGCTCATTCAGTAGGGCGGTAGAGGACACCATCTTCAATGGAAAAATCGGCCCTAAACTTCAGTAGATTAGAGGCCTCGTCAGCATCAGACGGCAGCTTCTTATGCTCCATATAGTCCAATAGAGCTGCGAATTCTGGCTCTTCGCGAAGCTGACGTTTCCAGCCCACTAGGGTGCTGGGAGGTGGCGGCTCCACCACCGTAACTGGGCACACCTCTGGTGGATACATCTGCGCCGTGCCATCCACCGCTGCCGATGCTGGGTCGTCAAGGGGGTCGTTCTGTGACAACGTATCCGCCACGTTGTTAGTACGGCCCTTTTTATATTCTACTACAAAGTGGAAACCCTGGATTTGGAGTGCATACTTGGCAAGCTTGCTCTTAGCTAACCGCTGAGGGTTATTCAGCAGATCCCGTACCGCCATATGGTCGGTCCGGACAATAAACTGTCGGCACGACAGGTAATGCCGGAACTTCCGACAACCCCAGATAGCTGCCATGCCCTCCATTTCCGTGGGCGACATGACCTTCTCGGAGGGTATTAAGGCTCGGCTGGCATAGGCCACCGGCCGTTCCTTAAGTACCCGCGGTCCTGTTGGGTTATGCATGCTTCTAGGCACCGAAGCTTGTTGTTCCAGAACCGCTCCAAGCCCGCGCTTGCTAGCGTCCACAGTAACATAGAAGGTCTTGTCGAAGTCGGGGAAGCCCAGTACGGGGGCCTCTGTCAAGCAAGCTTTCAAGGCCTCGAAAGATTGCTGGCATTCGTCTGACCAGACGAATGGTACGTCCTTTTTGAGAAGGGCCGTCATTGGGGCCGCCACTTTGGCATAATTAAGGACCAGCGGTAATAACCACACATGCCCAGGAAGGACTTAATACCCTTAACGTCCTTGGGTGGGGGCATTGTAGACACAGCCTCTACCTTGGCGGGGTCCACGCTGATGCCGTAGCTGCCCACATAGTGTCCGAGGAACGGCATAGTGTCCGAAACAGCACTTCTTGAGTTTGATTCGTAGGCCGTTTTCCCTCAGGCGCTGTAAGGTAGACCGGAGCACGTCCAGATGGGTCGCCATATCCGGCGTTGGTATCAAGACGTCATCAATGTACACCGGCAAGTCAGTCAGGACCTTCTCCATAATACGCTGGAAGGTCGCCGGCGCATTACAGAGACCGAACGGCATTACGTTCATATGGAAAAGCCCCATATGCGAAACAAATGCCGTCTTTTCCCGGTGTTCCGGGTAGAGTTCGACCTGCCAATACCCGGCGGCCAAGTCAATTGTGGAGAAGACAGCCGCCCCTTTTAGTTGGTCCATGATCTCATCGATCTTGGGCAAGGGATAGCTGTCCTTCTGGGTTATCCGGTTAAGCCGACGATAGTCGATAACAAGGCGCGTGGTCCCGTCCTTCCTGCCCACCAATATACAGGGGGAGGACCAGGGACTAGTAGGGAGAACACACTCCCTCGTCCAGCATTGCCTTGATATGCTTCTCTATCTCGGCCTTATCCTTTGGGTTGGTCCTGTAATACCGACTTTTGATAGGGCCTTCCTTGCCGGTGTCAATGATGTGTTGGTCTACCTTGGTTCGACCCGGGTTCCCAGGTCGAGCCACCGCATCATTGTATTCCACCAGAAGGTCCTTCAACCGGGCATGGCCATCCTCATCCAGGATAGTAGTCTCAAGGTCGACATTCTCTTCAATGAACTGCAACCTCTCCTCGAGTGGAGGCAGTGGTTGCTGCACCATCTCATCGGCCGAGTAGTGCATGTCATTGAAGGCATTGAGGCCTTTTTCGTTCAAGGCGGGCGGCTCTTCGTCCGGAGCCGGGTCTTTGAGCTCGGCAGGGCAGACTATAGGGTCCACCCAACACCACCATTTCTGGTTGTCAGTGGACGTCTGTGGAGCCATATTACCTGGGTCCACTTGTTGGTACTGTTTGAGTGCCTGCTGTGGAATATCAGTCAGTTAGACGTGCTAAGCCTAAGTATAAGGATTTAAAATTACAGTAACCGTCTAGATTTTCTCAGTATCTCTACAGTATTTTACAGTAACCTTTTAGATTTTACAGTATTGCTACAATAGGTCTACTTTGTTTGTTCTACAGTGTGAAGTTGGTAGTACATGCTTAGAAATGGTTATACTGTAGGTTTGTGATGTAAATATAATAGGGAAACTAGTATTTAAGATAACAGATGTCTAAAATTACACTTCTATTTGACAAACAATCAACCTTTCTTTACTCGTGTGTAGGGTTGGCTTTTATTGATTGACTGTCACTATATAAAGTCTGTGCAAAACCAGTCTGACGCAGTTTTGTTGGGGTCTACTGTACTGAGAGGTGGGGATTGCCCTTTATCCGCCATTATTGTGTTGTACTGGTAGTTTGGTATAGGATCTTGTATCTTTGGGGTAAGGAGGGGAATCTTGAGGCTACCCGCCCTCACCGAGTGGTCACTGGGGTTTACCATCCAGTGGTTCTCGACCTGAAAGTCGTAGCCCAAGATAAGGTCTTGGTGAAGGCCATAAGCTACATGAAAGGTGTGCACATACGACACCCCTTGTAACTTGAACTCAACTTGGCACTCGCCAATAAGCTCAAGTTGCGACTCCTCCGAGGCTGTAGCCGCCTTAAAGGCTTTGGTTAAGTCCACCAGCAGCTTGCCGGTCTGATTGATTTGGTCGAACAATTGTCGGGGACATCAATGAAATATTTGCTTCCGTATCCAGGAGGGCCAGAGTTTTGACCCCTTGTACCTCAATGATGAGGTACGGGCTCTTCCTCATGGCTATCTTCGTACATTGTGATACGAAGAACCGAGACCGTCCTTGCACGACCGAGCGGACAGCTCGACTCAGGTGGCGGTCATCCCCGACAGCTGTAGAGGCATCGGAATCACCTTCCGATTCACCGGCTTCTGGTTCGAGACTGGTAGATGGCGTAGCCTCTGGCGGAACACTGTTCTGTTCGGAACTGTTCACCAGTCGGCAGCTCTTCCCAAGCTACCGGCTCAGAACTCAGTATCTCGATTTCATCCTCGGGTACCGAGAATTGCACCCGTTGGAGTTGGGTGGGTCTTCGCTCCAGATAGGTTGGTTAGGATAGCGCGCGGAGCGCGATCCCTCAACCTGTTTCAGCCTATCTTGATCTTTCTGGGCGAATTCGGCCAAAAGCCGGTCGAATTCCATTGCTTGGCGCTTTGCATAGTCGACTGTATTCTCAAAGTGGGACGCCATAGCACGGATCTTGTAGGCGACCTGGTCTTTCTGAGTATGCAGGGTGGTCAGCGCCGCCTGGAGTTCGATCCAGCCTTGCTCTAGCAGCTCCATCTCCGTATCCTGGAGTGCTGCGAACCGGTTCTGGGTGGGGACAGGACTGTCTGAGACCGGGTCGCTACACCGTGACCGATCCGTAACCTGTTCCCACTGACCCTCGTCGTCCCGACGTAGGCGTACAGGTGGAATTGTGCGTGGTGGGGACGCACGTGAAGCCGCAACGGGGAGTGGGCCATCATCGGAATCCTCCTCCTTCGAGGTGGATGGGAGACGGCGCGGTGGTGGCGTTATCTGCGCTCTGGTTTGAGTACAGGTGCCACCAGGACCCTCATCGTCCGAGGTGTCCTCCAGTTGGGTAATCTCCCTAAATGTGCAGTAGTTGCTAGGATCCCGCAACTTCCGTTGATGGAGCTCTTGCGGTGGTGTCGGCTTAGTAACCACTGAAGGCGGGCCCCGCCTTCGGGGTGGGGTAGGGGCTACCACTTGAGAGTCTGGTACCACCTCGTCTGTAGCTGGGTCTGTACTAGTTGAATTCCGACCAGCAGGAGTCTTATCCCCAGGGCTTAAGACAGAAACCCCAGTATCCGGAGTCTGTCGGTCCCCAGGGCTTAAATCAGAAGCCCCGCTGGATACTGGAGGTGGATCCCCAGGGCTTAAACCTGAGGCCGCAGGCCGCTTTGATGGCTGTTGGGGCTGCCTCTTAAAAGGCAGAAGGGGCGGTGCAGAATTTATTAGGTCGACTTGTACCTCCTTAGAGGCTACTGAGGACTTTGTCGCCTGTCCGGCTGCCGAAGTAGCCCGTTTCTGGCGTTTCTGCACCGCGCATGCCTCGGCATCTTCCATGTCACTCAACGTCTGAGTGACCGCTCGATCTGGTTCCACTGGGTACCAGACACTCCAAGGCGTCGGTACGTACTGGGGTTTTTCCACCCGAACCTAGGGGGTTTCGCATCATCGCGAATCGGCCCTTGACCCGGGTTCCAACCCCCAAAACCCAAAGGCTTCACCGTCTTTCGCCAGTGGTTCCAGAACTTATGGGGTCGTTTTATGCCATTTCCATCAAAGAAGAGGCCTCCTCCCCCTGGGAAGCCTCCATTGTCTAATACCACCTGCCGAGGTGGGATCCAGTTCTCTTTGTTTTTCCGTTTCTGAAGTTTCTTTTTGCACTTCTTGCAAGTGCAAACGTACGTATCCCGTACGAATGTCAAGGGCTGGGTTCCGGGTCTCGTGTATGCCTCAGGCTGCAGGACACATCCGTCCTTTGCAGCCACTTCCGGGTTACCAGACATCGCTGGCCACCCGTCCGAGTCATCACTGTCCCAGAATCGAGGTTCTCGGTGATCGGGAGGGTTAAAAGGGGAGGGACCCATCGACCCGATAGGTGGGGTAGGGGCAACGATCATGTTAACTACGGTCATGGGTTGGGAGGGACACGAGTCAGGCTCTACTGCCCGTGCCCCTGCTGGGCGTTTCCCTAGTCGGGAAACCCTCATAACGCAGTGGGCCAATGATACCGCGGCCCCACCGCCGGCCTCGTCCAGCTGGCTGGTTATTATTATTATAACGGTTATTCCCACCGTTATTCGCTGCTGGAGCGGCCGGGTTAGGCCTGTTGGCAGTGCCTCCTAAACGAGCACAGATCCTTTGCCGTTGTGTTTGGTCAGCGCCAAATATCTGCACGCCGGCCAGATATGTAGGGCATTGACGCAACCGATGACCTGGTTGCGTACACAGGAAACACAATTCCTGTCCCTGGTGTTGGGCCCCTTGATTAGGTGAGGCCTGAGGTTGGCCCCTGCAGGCTGGTGCACACCCGCACGCTGCTGCTGTGGCGGCTGCTGTACCGCAAAAGCTTGGACTAGGGCTTCCTCAGTCATCTCAGTTCCTACCGTCTCTGCTATATGCAGGGCCCGATTGACCAGCTCATTCTCCCGAGCATGAGGCCAAAACTGGAGATCGGCTAGAGCTCCGCCAATCCGTTTTCTGAGGTCCTGCCGTAGACCACGGCAGAACTGGGTACAGAGCTTCTTTTCCCTCTCGAGAGGAAAAGCTTTAGCGGTGAGCAGTCGCAGTGCCGCGACAAAGTCGTGTGCCCGCTCATTAAGCTGTTGCTGCTTCCTGTAGAACTGTTCTGCATATTGTTCTACAGTAGTAGGAAGCGGTTCATACAATTGGCGGAGCACCACGATAAATTCTTCATAGGTAGACGGCGGGTGTGGACTAAGTGCCTCCTTGACGTTATCGTCTACCATGGTCCACAGTAACCGGTGCCAGAGCTCGCTTGGCACTTGATGCATGTTGGCCGCTGCGACGAAGTTATTTAGCCAACTCGTGAATTTAATTGGGCTTTGAGATCCCTGAAAGAGCTTCATACCCTTGAAGCCTTTCAAATACTCACCCAATTGCCGGGTGAGGTCAAACTGGGTAGGCTTGGCTAGTGCCACGGTATTGTGGGGACCAGCCGTTTGGGGCATGAACCTCTGTCCGAGGTTCTTGCCGGCGAGCCACAGGCCAACGTCGACCTATAGGCGGAGAGGCTGATTTCTCCAACGGGGCTTGCTCAATTTTGAGGGGAGACCGACCGCCCGGTCTTCTAAGTTCAGTCTCAGCCTCAGCTCTAGTTGGCACCGACCTAGCCCTAGGTCGCGACGGCCAATACACAGGCTGCTGGGGAAAAGGCAGATTAGCCAACCCGGCTTCATCTGCATGAGGCTGCTCTGGCTGAGCCCCATATTGCTGGAATGGTGGAGGTCCAGCATCCGGGTCCTCCCTTTCAGAGGGCCATAGGCTGAGCAAGTCGGCGCACAATTCCGGGTAGTACTCGTCGAGTGCTCCCCATGTGACGTCCGGCAGGTCAGCCAGCCACTGGGTAATGAGGGACCGGCATACCTGATATTCCGCCGGTGACATAGTCCTAGTTTGTGGGACTCGGACTAGGAGGGCCAGCGGATTGACCCAAGGTACCACCTTATTATCCGGTGGTGGTACGGGGTCAGTGCCCGCATCCACCATTTCCTTAGCCTGAAGAGATTCCTTCGGCTCTGATTTAGACGGTGGTCGAAGCGGGCCGCCAGGTGGGGGAGTTAGCTGTATCTGAGCCGAACTCCTGTAGCTACGGGCAGGAGACGGCTTGGGTTCCTGCCGTGGAGGTGGGTCCCTGCTAGCTCCTAGCTGGGTACCTTCTTCGTCGTCGTCCCTTCTTCGTCGGCCGGGCTCGTCAGAGCCTGCCGATCAGGCCGATTCTGGTCCCGAATCAGCGGAGTTGGGTCCGGCTCGGAATTACGCCGGCGGGGTTGGGGCCCATCAGAGGGTCCTGCCTGGCCAGACCGACCCGGCAGGCCGTATGCGCACAGACGTAGGGCCGACACCAGATCCGGTGTAAGGCCAGGAATTGAGCCCTATGCCGACTCCGGCACGGGAGGGGGCACATACGTCCTAGGTGGAGGGTAAGATCACCTCTGGCGGAAGTAGGCCTGTTCTTCTAAATGCCGGCGAGCCGCCAGCAAAGCTCCAGCATCCTCACCGGGTGCTGCAGGTTGTAGGGTGGGTAGACCCAACCATTTCTGTTGGGCCGGCGTCAGTAGGGGGTACGCCGTCGTACCGTCGTACGCCGTCGTACAATGGAGGGGTCGCCAAACCTCCCCCTAAAAATTTTTTCCAGCCCTCCCCCTTAATCCTAAACCATAGGTGTAACGGGGATTTGGGTTGGGAGGCCCCCTCCTCCGGAATTTTGGGGGGGGCCTTTTTAGACCCCCCAACCCCCCCACGACCCCCCCAAACCTCCCCCAAAAAGTTTTTCTATTTTTATGCCAAAAATCGCATTTTCAGTCATGCTATTGCTATTGCTAATGCCGAAAAACATGAAATCATTAAGTAATTTTAACATTAGATTTAGACAGTTATCTTAAACTCGAAAACTTGATTGCCAACATGTTTATGAGTCCAGAATAAGGTCAATATTGAGTCTAGAAGCCCATGAAACCGTTATAAATGGGTATTTCTCGCGATAATAAACACGTTAAGCCAAGAATTTGGATTTGGACTACCCCCCCCCAGTTGGGGGGGGGCCGGGGGCCCCAGAAATTTCTGGGGGGCTTGGAAAAATGGCTGGGGGGGTTACCCCCAACCCCCAACCCGCCCCCAATTACACCTATGTCCTAAACCCTCCGACGCACCATAAAAAGTTTCGACCCCCTACCTGAATTTTTGCATGTTTTTAGCCAAATGTTCGAAAATTTTCAGAAAATTATAGCGAAAAATTGCTGAAATTCGCATATTTACTTTAAAAATCGCTAAAAATACATATATAGTTGAAAAGTGAGAATATTTTTCAGTTTTCTAACGATAAACCGGTTTTTCGACGACCCCCCCCCCTCTAAAAATTTTCTTACCCCTCCCCCAAATCTACTTTTTTTGACCCCCACCCCCTTTCTTGCCAAACCCCTCTCCCTACTTTTTTCAAACCCCCACCCCTACTTTTGCCAGCCACACCTATGCCTACGATGACCATAGTTCAGAAGACATTAGATAACATCCACCTGTGTGGACCTCCCACGCCCAATTTTTCGGACTTTGGTCGCATCGCACAGAAAAGTATATTTTGGTCTGGAGATTATTTTACACGATATCAAATCACTATAACGTCAGAACCATCTCTGCAAAATTTGGGATCGGCATATAATATATATACATATATATGTAACTTGCACATAGCGTTCAGGACGCAGCGAAGTTTGTATGCATGCCATGTCGAGTTTTAGACCTATATACAGCATCAGCTTGCGAAGGCTCCACAGGGCGCTACGCTGAGTGGAATTCTTTGAAACTTTAAGCTATTTTGCATCGAACCTAATACTGTTATGTGGCAAAAGAGCTAGCTTTTTAAACATCAAACTAGTTAATTTCGTAGCACCCCTTAGCTAATTTTATAATTTTCGCTAGTTTTTGGTAATTCTTTGAAATTTTTGGGTAAAAATTCCAAAGAATATATATATATATGTATATATATATATATATATATATATATATATATATATATATATATATATATATAGATATATATATATATATATATATGTAGGGGGCTTGGAGATTTTTGGGGGTTGGTCGGCCCAAGGCCAAGTTGGAAGTAGGGCGCGCGTGGTGTGGTCAAAATTTTGTAGGGGATTTAGAGGCATGTTTTGTTTCCAATAAAATTCTGTGCGTCATTTTGTCGTTATAGTTTGTGAATAACCATAGTGAATACGTACGTATTCCTCACAAAATGAAAGGGACACGCAGGAAGCAGGTCAGGATTTTGACAAAATTATAACAATAATACGACAGGGACCCACGAACTACAAGAAAAACCCCCAAAATATGACCAGAAATTGAAAAGTGAATTAGTACCCCCGAGAAAAATCGAAAATTTTACCCCCAAATTTGTCGAAATTTGCACAATATGACGATACAAATACAAAATAACCCCCAAAAAGTACGTACATGATTTTTCCTAGCCCGGAAAAATACCTAGTGGGCCTGGATTTTTCTAATTCCAGAAAAATCGAAAATATTTTCCTGGTTCCGGAAAATATTTTCCCCACAAAATACACGAAAACGTATGTAAATTTAACAAAAATTGGCGAGATGGAGGCCGAAACTGGCAGCCTATTGTAAAGTTTTGGCCCCAAGGACTAGATAATTGGGCGACCAAACCAGTTTACCGGGGTGCTGTGCGCTTGAGGCTGGATACGCAACCTGGACTTGGAGATAGTTCCAAGCCGACCTCGACAAGCCTCGCCAATTAGAACCCCAGAAAATCCGTGAAACTTAAGCTCAACCCCACTAAATTACCCCTAAATCTAGACCCTATGTACCCTACCTACCGAACTAAACAATCTAAAACTTAGCTACAAGACACTAGGCCAAGTGGCCGTACTATAATATTTAATAAAGACTGGAGGGGGTTTATACAGTTGACAAAAAACCTTTTACACTTACAGTTTGAATCCAAGAATAGGTAGAAATACAGAAATTGGCAGACAATTGGATCATAAAATATAGCAGATAAAATACCAGATGTCCCGATAGAATTAAATTTGGGGAACTCCCGTCCCACCTATCGCCAGATGAGAGGCTCTTTACTCTCCTAACCCGGATTTCAACAACACTCGGGAGCCCCAATTCCGAGAGGACGCAGAATATAACATAAACTTTCGGTAGGGACCGCTTGAAAAGGAACCGACTGCTCACTCGAGAAAACGTAACAAGCCTGATTGAAAAAACACTGGAGGCAGCCATAGTGATTAAGAAATCACGTGACATGCCTCCAGCCAATAGAATTTTAAGAAACTTTTGAGAGAGAAATTTAGGCGTTACTAATGATATACATGATCTATCTTTGCAAAAACACCAAAAATTACATTATTTCAAATAAAAATTTCCGCGAACCCTCCTCCCCAGATTTTTAGAGTTTGCTTCCCTGGCTTATTTTTACTAGGGGGGGGGAGGGGGTACCGCCCCCATTCCGCGACCTGACCTCCCCCTCATTCGAGGTCCCCCCCATGAAAAGCCCCCCATAAATGTCGACCTCCCCCCCCATAACCCCGGTAACTCAAAAACGAATTTTTAACGAAATTTTCACTATTTTAGTGTAAAAACACCTAAAATTAATCATTTTTAGCGATCTTTGGCATTTTTTGCACAAGAAACGTAAAAATTAGCAAAATTTTTTTCAAAAATATGCCTCCCATTTATTTTTGGTGAGCCGTGGGGTTTGGGGCAAATCCGAGCCTGGGCTTTTGCTAGGCGAAAAAAGGGAGGGGGGAGCCGGGGTGTAAGTGTAACGGGGATTTGGGTTGGGGGGACCCCCTCATAGTTTCCCCAGGGGGGGGGGGGGTTCGGGGGGGGGAGGTACTCCCCCCAAAATTTTCGACCCCCTTTGGCCCCCCCAAAAATTTTCGACATCCCCTCCCCCAACTTTCGGCTACCCCCACCCAACCCCCCAACCGTTTTTGGAGCCAAAAAGTTAGCTAAATTTTGCCCAAAAATGGTAATTTTTTTTGAAAAATTTTTCTCAAATTTTGACTTAAAATCGCTTTAAAACCGCGTATAAACGCCTAAAACTGTCAAACCAAGCCTTGTTTTCTCGGAAAAAGCATTAAAATACAGAAAATTTTGCATTTTTAGGCCATTTTTTGGATTTTTTGAGGTTCCAGTTTGGGGGGGGGGTTTCGGGGGGGGGGTAACCCCATTACATTTCGCGGTCGACCACCAAATTTCCATAACTAACTAAGAATTTATTCTGATTAACACGTAGCCATACAGAATAATACGTATACATAAACTGTTTATCGCAGTTACACAATTCTTAGCAATATAATATATATGTGCTAGTAACGAAAATTTGTTAGTAGAAACAAACACAAACAGACACAAAAAACACTTTATAACAGGTATATACTAACGTTCTGGCTAAAAGTCACAGAAAGGGATGGGGGGAGGAACCACTTGTCTGGTTATTTAATACCCCGACCCGACCCGACCCCGAAGATAATTATTCAAATTCAGATTTTTGACAGACCTTTCAAAAACATTTAGGCTAGATGAGTTTATAACAGTGATGGGTAAATTGTTCCAAAGTTCAACAATTCTGTTAGTGAAAAACGACTTTGTTGCTTCTCTATGACACAGACTATGCCGTATTTTGTAGCAATGCCCTGCCCACGTAAACCTATACTAGGTGCTAACGTGAAAAAATCAGTAAAATTAAGTGATATTTGATTTTTGCAAATTCGGTACATTAGTTTTAAATCAGTTATTATACGTCTTATCTCTAATGATTGTAATTGGAGCTTTTCTAAGCGCTGCTTATAGGAGAAATGTTGTAGACCAGGTATACGTTTCGTATACCTTCTTTGTACATTTTCTATCATGTCGATATCTTTTAGCAGGTATGGTGACCATATTGATGAATTATATTCCAGAATTGGTCTCACATACGTATTAAACATTTTAACTAAAAAATCCCTTTTTCTTGTTTCGAATGATTTGAAGATGAAAGCTGAAACTTTGTTTGCTTTTTGCGTAATTTTGGCGCAGTGTGCAGAACTCTTCATGTCACGTGACAGTGTTACCCCTAAATCTGTTATAGCCATGGGGTGAAAAAACCCACCCCCTTTTTTGGGGGAAAAAAACCCACCCGCCTCCTGGGTCATGGGTTGGAGATATGAGCTCCAAAACATAGCAGCAAAAAGCGCGACTCTTTCTAACCTATGTATGCAAAGATCAAGTCATTTGGTTCACTCCTGCTTATTTTATGACATTTTGAAAATGACAACTACTTTTTGGTTCAACCATCCAAAAATTTACCAAAAGTTTGGACCGATGTAACTTTTGACTGGGTTGGGCTAGAAAAGTTTTGCAAATATCTGCAATGATGGCAACTCTTCCTCTTTGCACACAGCCAAAATTAGACCGATCCGCTGTACCGTTAGTCTGGCACATTGCCAAACGTGGCGGGAAAAAACCCACTTTGGGGGGAAAAAACCCACCCAAATTTTTTTGAAAAATTTTTTAACAACTCAACACGGAAACAATTAGAGACTATAGCACGGTACTATCGAGCACGCTGCGTCATCCTATGCGGTCAGATTCGGACGATTTTGCTTACCTGGCTAGCTAGTGGCTAAAAGCCTTAAAAGTGCCATTTCGCAGCTGGAGGACCGAATACAGGTACAATTGTGGATTTTAACAGCCAATTCTACGTAAAAAACCATTCTCTACACGATAGAATAACAAGTTTTATCAAATTACATCATTTTTAGTATTTTTCAAAAATTGCCCTATGTTTGTGTTAAACTTTATGAAACCTGGCCAGTTGATGCAGCATTTTCAACGGCACATGAGATCTCAAAAAAAGCTACTTAGATCGGGTTTTTTGGTTCATACTAACTAAAAAAGGGTTGAATTTTACACTGGAAGTGTCAGAATTGCGATAGAACAATTTTTAAGACCTGTGAGGGGTGGGTTTATTTTCCCCCCATTTGGGTTTTTTCCCCCCCATTGGGTTTTTCCCGGCTACTTTTTTGCATTATACCGCTCTAACGGTACAACTTAGAGAAGTGCAAATAGGCTTAAAAGAAAGTTCTAAGTACGCCAAGTACGATGGTATATAAAGTTCTCAGATAACCCTTATAATAAAAAAGTTCCAGCCAAAATCCGAAAATGTGGGGTTTTTTCCCCCCATGGCTATACTTGCTTTACCACTGAAAGTTCATGATTGTTCATGACATATCCTTTTCCATCCGCATCTGCAGCCGACCCATACACTAAACCATATATACACTTTGAAATGGACAGACTAAGCTGCCAAGTGTTAGCCCAGCTGCATATGCGATCGAGATCTTCTTGAAGTCTCACAGATTTGGTTTCGTTCGTACTTAAATATATTTTTGCATCATCTGCGTATAGACTGATACTAGAATTTACAATGACTTCAGGCATATCATTAACGTATATCAGGAACAGAAGTGGTCCAAGAACAGTTCCTTGTGGAACACCACTGATAACCTGATGTTTGGTAGAAAAAGCTTGATTAACTTCACATTTTGATATCTATTTGACAAAAAGGATATCAAGAGACCATAGCTTACCCCTCCCCCAACCAAAATTTCCAGGGAAACTATGAGCTCCCTCCCCCGGAATTTTGGGGCCCCCCAAACCTCCCCTAAAATTTTTTTATTTTTATGTCAACCATGAAGTAATTTTGACATTAGACAGGGGTTTTAAACTCGAAAACTTGATTGGCAACATGTTTCTAAGTCTAAAATAAGGTCAGTATTCAGCCAGAAAGAACGTAAAACCGTTAAAAGCGTGTATTTCTCGCAATAATAAACACTTTAAGCCAAAAATTTGGACTTCTCTGAAAAATGAGTGAGTGGGGGAAGCCCACAAAAGTGGGGATGGGGCCGAGTGGGGGGAACCCAAAAACTGGAAGGCGCCCCCCCCCAGTAAAAAAGCCCAGCGAGCCCCCCTCATAAAGCCCCCCCCCATAAATTTAGGTCTAAAAATAAGCCAGCTTCCCCCCCCCCTCGCCAGAGATTGTTGGTCGAAAAGTGGCCAAAAATGTCAAAACCATCGAAAATTTATATAGGGGTTTTTGGGCCGTTTTCGGCGACGCAATCCTCCCTCCGTGGGTCCCCCACCCAGAGTTTTTGCCCAGCCATGCCTATGACCATATATAGGTATGTTAGGGACAGGGGGGTAGGGATCCACCCAAATCCCCACCCGAAATGGAGGGGTCGCCAAACCTTCCCCCTAAAAATTTTTTCTAGCCCTCCCTCTTAATCCTAGACCATAGGTGTAACGGGGATTTGGGTTGGGGGGCCCCTTTTTAGACCCCCCCAAACCTCCTCCAAAAATTTTTTCTATTTTTATGCCAAAAATCGCATTTTCAGCCATGCTATTGCTATTGCTAATGCCGAAAAACATGAAATCATTAAGTAATTTTAACATTAGATTTAGACAGTGATCTTAAACTCGAAAACTTGATTGCCAACATGTTTCTGAGTCCAGAATAAGGTCAATATTGAGTCTAGAAGCCCATGAAACCGTTATAAATGTGTATTTCTCGCGATAATAAACACGTTAAGCCAAGAATTTGGACTTCTTTGAAAAATTTTGCAAAATTTGCCCTAAAAATGCCCGATTTTTGGCGAATTTTGGGGGGGGGCCCAGAAATTTCTGGGGTGGTTTGGAAAAATGGCTGGGGAGGGTTTCCCTCCCCAAACCCCCCCATTACACCTGTGTCCTAAACCCTCCGACCCTCCCTAAAAAGTTTCGACCCCCTACCTGAATTTTTGCAAGTTTTTAGCCAAAGTTCGAAAATTTTCAGAAAATTAGCGAAAAATTGCTAAAATTCGCATACGTATTTACTTTAAAAATCGCTAAAAATACATATATATATATATATATATATATAGCTGAAAAGTGAGAAAATTTTTCAGTTTTCTAACGATAAACCGGTTTTTTGACGACCCCCTCGAAAATTTTTCTTACCCCTCCCCCAAATCTATATATATACTTTTTTGACCCCCACCCCCTTTTTTGCCAAACCTCTCTCCCTACTTTTTTCAAACCCCCACCATAGGTGTACCTTGAGAAAACGTTGGGGGAGGGGGTAGCCGAAATTAGGGTGGGTGGGGTCAGCCGTTTTGAGGTGGGGTGGGGTCCGGAAAAATCGAATTTGGGGGGGGGGTAAAAATTTTGTTAGCCAAAAATTTAGAAAAAATTCGCAAATTTGCTAAAAAAGTGTTATTTCCGACTAAAAATCAACAATATTTCTTCATTTTTGCTCATTTGTTCAAAAAAATAGGAATTTTTAGCAAAAATGTCGAATTTTTCCAAAAAGCTTTGAAGTTTTACTAATTTTGAGGCAAACTTCAAAATTTTGAGGGTGGCGTCTGGCAAATTTGGGTGGGTGGGGTCTGGGATTTGGCCATTTGGGGGTGGGGTCTGCCTCTTAATTTCGAGGGTGGGGTCGGCACTTTTGCATTTGGGGGGAGGGGTCCCCCCCACCCCCCCAGGTACACCTATGACCCCCACCCCCACTTTTTTCGCCAGCCATACCTATGCCTACGATGACCACAGTTCAGAAGACATTAGTTAACATCCACCTGTGTGGACCTCCCACGCCCAATTTTTCGGACTTTGGTCGCATCGCACAGAAAAGTATATATATTTTGGTCTGGAGATTATTTTACACGATATCAAATCACTATAACGTCAGAACCATCTCTGCAAAATTTGGGATTGGCATATAATATATATACATATATATGTAATTTGCACATAGCGTTCAGGACGCAGCGAAGTTTGTATGCATGCCATGTCGAGTTTTAGACCTATATACAGCATCAGCTTGCGAAGGCTCCACAGGGCGCTACGCTGAGTGGAATTCTTTGAAACTTTAAGCTATTTTGCATCCAACCTAATACTGTTATGTGGCAAAAGAGCTAGCTTTTTAAACATCGAACTAGTTAATTTCGTAGCACCCCTTAGCTAATTTTATAATTTTCGCTAGTTTTTGGTAATTCTTTGAAATTTTTGGGTAAAAATTCCAAAGAATCATGGGGGAGCTCGGAGAGCCCCCCATAATATGAGCTATAAAGGCACTTTGCGGATTTTGAAAAGTGCTAATTAGGCATAACTAATTAACGGGAAGGAATTAAGAGCTAATATTTACATTTTTGAAATCTCCAGGCCAAGAGCTTTCGAATGATACCAAACTTGCCCGGAAAAAATGAACTTTGAAAAAATCTACTTTCTCTTACGGGTTTGAAAGTGGGTTTTTTTCTCTGTATTTAGCATGATTTTTTCCAATTTTGTGTTAACTCGATTTTTCGAACGGCCCATAGGAAAAATTTTTCTATACTATTTTTTGAATATATATCTAGGCAATGGTACTTAGCAAGTTTATGTTTTTTTCCGAATTTCGATCTGGTTCGATTTTTATATATAGATGGTCAAAAATGGAAAAAAATAGCGTTTTTGGACACCTTAAAGCTGAAAAATCCGAAAGTCCGAAAATTTGAAAATAGTCTAAAAACGGGCAAAAACAGCGTTTTTCGGCCTCGGGGTGGTACCCACATATAGTAAATCAGGGTCGCTGAACACGATGAGCATAGTGCCGACACCCTATCTCGCCTGGTTCATCTGGTTCAACTGGTTCAAAGTTGAACCAGTTCCTGGTTCAAGCTACTGGAGATAGCTAGAAGGCTGAAATTTTGCATACAAAGGTTATTGGGCATGGGGAATTCACTGGTGGTGTTACTTTGGTGATCCGACCCATGGCTGGCCAGATCTGGTTCAACTGGTTCAAAATTGAACCAGTTCCTGGTTCAAGCTACTGGAGATAGTTGGAAGGCTGAAATTTTGCATACAAAGGTTATTGGGCATGGGGAATTCACTGGTGGTGTTACTTTGGTGATTCGACCCATGGCTGGCCAGATCTGGTTCAACTGGTTCAAAATTGAACCAGTGCCTGGTTCAAGCTACTGGAGATAGTTAGAAGGCTGAAATTTTGCATACAAAGGTTATTGGGCATGGGGAATTCACTGGTGGTGTTTGTTTGGTGATCCGACCCATGGCTTGCCAGATCTGGTTCAACTGGTTCAAAATTGAACCAGTTCCTGGTTCAAGCTACTAGAGATAGCTAGAAGGCTGAAATTTTGCATACAAAGGTTATTGGGCATGGGGAATTCACTGGTGGTGTTACTTTGGTGATCCGACCCATGGCTGGCCAGATCTGGTTCAACTGGTTCAATGTTGAACCAGTTCCTGGTTCAAGCTACTGGAGATAGTTGAAAGGCTGAAATCTTTCATACAAAGGTTATTGGGCATGGGGAATTCACTGGTGGTGTTACTTTGGTGATCCGACCCATGGCTGGCCAGATCTGGTTCAACTGGTTCAAAGTTGAACCAGGTCCTGGTTCAAGCTACTGGAGATAGTTGGAAGGCTGAAATTTTGCATACAAAGGTCACTGGGCATGGGGAATTCACTGGTGGTGTAACTTTGGTGATCCGACCCATGGCTGGCCAGATCTGGTTCAACTGGTTCAATGTTGAACCAGTTCCTGGTTCAAGCTACTGGAGATAGCTGAAAGGCTGAAATCTTTCATACAAAGGTTATTGGGCATGGGGAATTCACTGGTGGTGTTACTTCGCTGATCTAACCCATGGCTGGCCAGATCTGGTTCAACTGGTTCATGGTTCAAGCTACTGGAGATAGCTGAAAGTCTGAAATTTTGCATGCAAAGCTTATTGGGCATGGGGAATTCACTGGTGGAATTTGTGATTGCTGCTGCCACAGTTATGGCAGCGTTCCCAAAAACTAGACGGAGGACAAGTAGGAAAAATGCTCCTTGCAGTCGCATGAAAAAGTTAATATGAGCTATAATGGTCAACATTTAAATGTGTCAAGGACAAGATTTAAAATGTTTAATATGAGCCAACATCTAAATAAGTAGAGGACAAGATGTAAACGGCTAATATGAGCCGCTACGTTTCTCTTGGGCTCATATTGACGCGACTAAAATGGCAACCATATATACAGTTTACGGTTGGCATATAAGCATCAGTGTTTATAAACGATTTGATTGGCTTGGGAATATTGAATTAATGTGCTGATTGCGATGATAACTTGAAATGTGCTTTCTCAAGTTTTCACAACATGTGTAAGTTCCACATTTTCGTTTCTTCATTTGATTGGACTTCGGTTTCGTTTTGTTGACTTATAGCGCGGCGGGAAAAAAACCCAAATTTTCGAATTTTGGCTGTAACTTTTTTATTAAGCGACAAATCGAAAATCTAACGATAACTACCATGAGGCCTTGCGAAGAGCTTCAAGATGAGCCATAAAACGTCTCTCTATCACTTACGGTTGGTGAGAAATTTTCGACCAAACCGATGGGAAAAAAACCCAATGCGGGAAAAAAACCCATGGGCGGGAAAAAAACCCAGCCGAATTTTTTGCTGCAAGCATGCCAGAACGGTTTTGACTATACCATTCGAAAGAGCGGGTCATTTTTAGTACATCTGAATCATAAAATATCAATATTTTTGCAAAAAATCATGTAAAATTGACTTTTCAAAATTTCGTATGTTTAACACGTAAACATAGGCAAATTTTGGAAATTTTTGAAATTTGCTTAATTTCCGCAGTTTAAGCATCCTATCACATAGAAAACGTGTTTTTATTGCATTTAAAGTCAAACCCGACCTATTTTAGTGAAAAATTAGCGGTTTTTGGCGAAATTTGAAAATTTGGCTTGAAATGGCACCATCTCAGATTTTGGCCACCTGGACCTCACATAGAAGGTCGAACCTAGGTAAAATCTATACCAAATTAATCAGGAGGCTCTACTGAGCTAAGAAATGCATGAATTTTTCCTTTGCTGCTAATGGTTATTAAAAAATTTCATTTTGAAATTTGGGTTTTTTTTTCCCGCACATGGGTTTTTTTTCCCGCCGAGTCTAGGTCACCCCCAGGTCGCACCACAGGTATTAGAGCCAAATGGCATACACCATCGTGAAGTTCGAGACATGTCCTCTGTGAAACTATAATCCGTTTTGGGCTAAGTCTTTCCAGTAGTTCAGGGTGACCCCCAAAGTTGACCCTGCCTGACCCCCATGTTGGGACCAAAAATTCCAAAATTTTCAAAGTCCCAAAAAATTTGCTGAGAGGCAGGGGGAACTACAATAATACACCCTCTAGGGTAGTTTTGGACGCTCTTTAAGATAGGCTATTAAAATCCGATCTAGCTCATATGGGTGACTCACACTGGCGATGGGTTTTTTTCCCGCATATCGGATTGGGTTTTTTTCCCGCCGCGCTATATATGGTGGCCTTAAATCTGTACTTGGATGTAGCGGTGGAGAAGAAAACATTTACGTACAGCTTTGCAAAATTAATGTTTATTCGTCGTTATTCATGTAAGCCATTTCAGTGTTGGATTAAAAGTAAGCAAAAGCTAAATGAGCGTCAATATGAGCCCAAGAGAAACGTAGCGGCTCATATTAGCCGTTTACATCTTGTCCTCTACTTATTTAGATGTTGGCTCATATTAAACATTTTAAATCTTGTCCTTGACACATTTAAATGTTGACCATTATAGCTCATATTAACTTTTTCATGCGACTGCAAGGAGCATTTTTCCTACTTGTATATATAATGTATGTATACATACATACATATATATATATATACGTGGCGAAAAACTGTGGCGAAAACTTCCACGATGCAGGCGAAGTAAACACATTCACAGTTCATTCGCCAAGATTTTTCGGACTTTCGCCAACCTTGGCGAAAACGCCCAACTTGTTCACGAAGTAAACTCATCCATTATTCATTCGCCAACTTTTTTGGGACTTTTCGCCAACTTTGCCGAAAGTGCCTAAACCCGTTCGCGAAATAAAATCAGGCAGAATTTTTTCGCCAACTTTTTCGGACTTTTCGCCAACTTTGCCGAAAGTGCCCAACTCGTTCGCGAAATACACAATCGCTGAAGTTTTTTCGCCAACTTTTTCGGACTTTTCGTCAACTTTGGCGAAATTCGCCAATTTTTCCCGAAATTTCGCCAATTTGCCAATTTCGCCAACGGTCATTCTTTCGGTGAAATGTACCGTATAGGTAGGGGGCTTGGAGATTTTTTGGGGGTTGGTCGGCCCAAGGCCAAGTTGGAAGTAGGGCGCGCGTAGGTATGGTCAAAATTTTGTAGAGGATTTAGGGGCATGTTTTGTTTTCAATAAAATTCTGTGCGTCATTTTGTCGTTATAGTTTGTGAATAGCCATACGTATATATGGAGGATGCCGAAGGGGATCTGGACTGTGACATCCACAAGTGCGACCTCACTTCGCATGATAATTTGAGCCCTGTTAGAAATAATTCGAATGTTTCTAGCAGCGTCGTATCGACAATCAGTGGCATAAAAGTTTCATTTCCGCATTCTCCATACCCTGGCCAATTTAGTATGATGGATAAGGTATTGTAATATATGTATTGTATATAATATATTGGAACACTGTCGTGTGTTTGTTTTAGAGATCATTTTTGCTGAGCTATCTATATCTAACCATAGGTCACTGGCGGATCCAAGATTTGTTGACGGGGCTGGCGGTAAAATTTTTTCGCCGGGGGCCCCAGATTGTTGAAGAATTTTTTGCAATAAATCTTTCTTTGGATCATTAATTCTTTTCATTGTGAAGTATAGCAAGCTTGACAAAAAAATCATCCGACATTTTAACAAAAAAATCACCCCACCCTGACTCACATGAAAATCGCAGAGACCCAAATTTTTCCATGGTGATAGCCACACATCTCAAATCATTCCCTCCCACCACAACCCCCCATCCCCCCAAATTCATTCCTCCCCGGCCCCCCTAAAAACCCAACACACCGACATTACAGCCTGTGAGTTTGAGCCCCTAGGCCCTCTCCATGCGTTCAGGGCAGACCTTTAAGTGAGGGTTCCCAAAAGTGACCTCAAAAACGTTCATGACTGAAGTTCGAATTTCGGCTGCTATTTACCAAGAGATAATCCTATACAGCCCATATTGTGCATGTGACATGTCCTGACTGTGGGCTATCGACACATAGATATAAGTTTCCAGTCGGACCTCTGAGCCGTCCTAGGGTGGGTGATTTTTTGTTAAAATTTTAACAAATAAAAAATCATTTTTATGTTTTGTTACTGAAGTCAGAACAGCAGCTAGAGCAAAACTAACTTCAAATTCGAGCTCAGCGACCTCGAAAAGCCTTATAGCCGTTGTTTTTACGGTTGCTTGACACTTCTGGGAGTCCAACCTGGTAACCAGCCGAGCCTTAACCGTCCGACGGTAAACGTGATCCCAGAAGTCAGTATTAGCCCATAGTTACCTAAAAACTAATGCCAGATTTGAATTCAGCGCCCTGGAAAACCCCCTAGGACATGTTTATAGCCACTTCGGACTGTTCAGTTGGTACCTGGACGCAGGGGCGCACCCAGGATTTTGAAAAGGGGGAGGGTCGAGCCGAAAAAATTTTTTGCTTTCGCCTGACACGTTTACGCGTGGGGGTGGCGGCGGCAAAGTTTTTAATAGTGTTCATTTTGGGTGCAGTAAAAATGACGAGATTTAAGACTAGTCTCCAGGCGGGGGGTCTGGGGGGCGGAGCCCCCCAGAAGTTGAGAAAATTTTTGAAACTTTGAAAAAAGCCGTAATGAAAATCTTTTAACAGATTTCAATAAAAGTTGAGAAATTCTTTGACATAATGGCAAAATTTGTATTGGAAAGCTTGAAAAGATTTGAATAAAACGCTCTGCCAGGCGCATTGTTAAAATTTTAATTTGTTAAAATCGAGATACAATAGTGCCGCAGGCGCGGAAATTCAGTAAGATGGAAACGGAAAAATAGAAAAGCGAAGGAGGCGCGAAAAATTGAAGTAAAAAAGCGCCGGACGCGCCAAAACGTTGTAACAGTTATTAAACATTAGCGCCGCAGACGAGAAAAATTTTTAAATTCAGTTAGAAAGGCGCACGCACGGGAGAAAAATTTTAAAAATCGAGATAGAAAAGCGCCGCAGGCGAGAAAAATTATAAAAATCGAGATAGAAAGGCGCCGCAGGCGAGAAAAATTATAAAAATCGAGATAGAAAAGCGCTGCAGGCGCCAAAAATTTTCATAATTTTTAATTGTATGCACTAAAAATAGTTCAATTTTTGCTTTCTCCCCAAAAATTCCCGGCTGGCTTTTTCCTAGGCAAAAATTTCTGGTGGGGGGCTCGGATTTCTGGGGGGGGGAGAAAATTTTTTAGAAAAATGTCTAAAAATAGCTATTTTTTGCTGCTGAGCTAAAATATTCACTATTTTTAACTTAAATTTAAGCTTAAAATAGCTAAAAAATGCTTAAAAATAGGTAAAAATCCGGCGAAGCCGGAAAAAATTTTCAAAATTTGCCCTCAAAACCCTATTTTTCCGGGCACTTTAGGGTAGGGGGGGTTCTGGGGGGGGGCGACCCAAGTCTGGGGGGGGGAAACGGATTTCTGGGGGGTCCCCCCCACCCCCCCCCTGTAGGAAAAAGCCAGCCCGGGGGGGGGGTCGGAATCCCCAAAACCCCCCCTGGGTGCGCCCATGCCTGGAGGGTCCGGACGGGTCCGGCAGGGGTCACGTGACCGTGGGTCATACTCCACCACCAACATACTGAGTTCTGATTTTCTCTGCCAAAATGCCTGGAAATAGGTTATAATCACTCACAAATACGTAAAAACAACGTTTTAGCCTTAAAAACGGCACTTTGGAGCCACTAGACTTCATACTGGACGCTGTCGGGGGCCATCAGTGACCACTAACACTTCGGCGGGGTCAGTTGCATTGGTTGGAGCACTAGGCTAGCGGTTTGAAGTTTTAAATACGTTATTTAGTGCGCTCTATCCAAAACTGATGAGAAAAGGTTGCTAGCTGCTCTCTGGGATTCGATCCGCCACTGATTTTTTGTTAATGGGTGATTTTTTTTGTTAAACGTTTAACGAAAAAATCACACATTTTCGTCTACTGCTACTTACTGGTAGATCGTAGAGCAACGAAACTGGGGTGGTTTTAAAGCTTAGCCCAAGACCTATCCATGGGTCCTCAAAGTAATCGATTTGGTTTAGTTTTGCGAAATTTCCAGCCAAAAAACCGAATTTTGATTTTTTTGTTAAGCTTGCTATATATACAGTTATATACTGAAAAAATATTTTAAAATATACCACCCATTTTTAGGCTAAAATGGTAATTTTCTCCGAAAAATCGGATGCATTTCAAGCTTTCTCTTCATAAATGCAATAAATATGCCGCAGGGAAAGGATTTTTTACGTTCAATTGGCTGTTAAAATTCACAGTTGGACGTGTTCTGGGTCCTCCAATACCGAAACGGCACTTTCACGATTTTTGGCCCCTAGCTAGCCAGGGAAGCAAAATGATCCAAATCTGACACCATAGGATGATGCAGCGTCCTCGATAGTACCGTGCTATAGTGTCGAATTGTTTCCCTGTTTGATTGTTAAAAGATTATTCAAAAAAATTGGGTGGGTTCCCTCCCCCAAAGTGGGTTTCTCCCCCGCCACATTTGGTAATGTGCCAGACCAACGGTGCATCGGATCGATCTAATTTTGGCTGTGTGCAAAGATTAAGACTGGCCATCATTGCAGATATTTGCAAAACTTTTCTAGCCCAACCCAGTCAAAAGTTACATCGGTTCAAACTTTTGCAAGATTTTGGCATGGTTGGACCAAAAAGTAGGTGTCATTTTCAAAAAGGCATAAAATGAGCAGGAGTGAACCAAATGACTTCATCTTCGCACACGTAGGAAAAAAAGTAGAGGTCCCCGTTTGGGGGGGGTCGCTCAAGCAGGCTAAGTTTGGCTCATTCTGATTGGCTGTTGGCGACCCTCCCCCCCCAAACGGGGACCATTTATTGTGACCCCCCCCCCCAGACGGGGACCCATTTTCGAATAGAACAAACTACCTTAATCCTCTGCTTCACCCCCGCACCAAACGGAGGGGGGGTTTCTGCAATCTGATTGGCTGTTGGCTACCCCCCCCCCCCCCCAAACGGGGGCCTCTTTTTGGCTACCCCCCCCCCGCCAAACGGAGGGAAGCCCTCTAGTGGCTTACTCTTCTTCTATAATATAAGGGAATTATGGACTCTTGGTATTACGTCGTACGTATACGTATAGATTTCTGTACAAAGAATTTTGGTTTTAGGTAATTAAGTCTTTACAAAAATCACAGTCTTGTTTAATTGAGAGCCCAACGGGCACAGGGAAGAGTTTGGCTTTGCTGTGTGCGTCTTTAGCCTGGCAAAGACATTTAAAAAGTAAGTTGGATTGCTCTTTTTGGAAATAAACTTTTCTTTCTTTTCAGCTTAAATTTTATTGTTTGCGTTGTCTTGATCAAAATCACATATACGGCCAGTGGCTGTCACTTTGCATCTACGAATGATACCCGTCACATTGTTGCTTAACGCAGCGAGCACCAACAACGGCTGTGCATTTCTTCAAATAAATTTAGATTTGACTGTGTTAACAGTAACCGTATTTCACAAGTGGACCCCTCCCTGGTTGGCACAGTTTTTGCTGTTTAGAAGAATATGAAAATGATTTAGCAGACCTGTCTACTATGGGACCGGAGAACGGTTGTAGCTTTGCAGAGCTTGATGCTTCAGATATGGCTGTACAAGTAAAAGCCAGGTATGTTGGTATGTCTGTGGTGCTCTTTGAATTTTAATCTCTAAAAATAGCTGTTCTGGTTTGGTAATCTAGGAGTAGAAGCAAGTCTGTACCTGGGCTTTTTCTAGGCGAAAAAAAGTGGGGGGAGCCCCCCCCCACTAGTAAGGGGGAACCCAAAAAGTGGGGGGGGGGGAAACCAAAGTGGTTTAAAATTGGCAAAAATGCAATAAAAATAGCCTGTTTTCTACATATGTATTGCTATAACTATGCTAAAAAGTGCTCAAAAAGTGAGTTTGAGTACCCAAATAGACGATTTTTGACCAAAAAATTCCGGCACAGTCGGAAAATTTTTGAAAATTTTGACCAAAAATCCTTAAAATTTGGCATTTTCTGGGCACCTTATAGTGAATGGGGGGAAGCCCAAAAAAGTGGGGGTGGGACCGAGTGGGGGGCCAGTAAAAAAGGCTCACTGTACTCCATGCATCTGGAGCGTTTCTATTGTAATCTGCTGTTTTGGTACATTCTTGCTTGGTCTTGGAACAGGAAAATAACAGTTCCTCGTTTAATTCTAACGTAGCATTGTTTTCAACATCCGTAAATCATATCCTTGAAAGTTTAAAAATTTCACCATCTTTATTGGACATAATATGAAATGTCAAGTTAAGGTGGCGGAACACTTTTTTAAAGCATTATGTGTACCAGTGGCGCAGCCAGGTCTTTTTGACGGGGCATGCGGACGTGGGCGTATCTAAGGAGGGGAGTTGGGAGTTTGAATCCCCCTTTATTTCCTCCGACTCCCCCGGGATTTTGATTTTTTAGTTAACCAGAAAACTACAACAGCATTGTGCCCGCGGTTCGTGACTGATCAATTCTTGAATTTGTTTGCGCTTATTAGCCCTAATTTTTAACAGTTTCGCCTTCGCACATGCTTTGTTTTTCTATCGTGATTTTTTACAAATTTCCGGCTCTTGGACGAAACTTTTGCTAAGCGACAAAAGGAAAATCAAAAGCGATAACTGCATATTATGAGGCATTCCGACGAGCTTCAAAATGAGCCAAGAATATCTCTCTAGCCCTTACAGTTGGTGAGATAAAGTACGACCAAACCACGGTTTTTTTCGTAAAATACTGCGTATTTACGCAGTCGAGCTTAAAAATACGCAATCAAAAACAAAAATACGCATCAAAATACGCAGCCGAAGCATTCGGTAGTACGAATTTCAACAGTGCTCTAAATTAATTTCTTGAGACAGTTTACCGTAGTTTAGGCTCCGACTTCTTTTGGGGGGCTGCCGCCCCAGACCCCCCTCTTAGCTCTTCGATTCTACATTGATCCTTCCGGCTGCAGTTGCTATATGTAGTTTATGCCTAAGCACACGTATATATACGTTATATACTATCAGCAGCGCAGGTACAAAAAATTTTCAGGGAGCGGTTTTGACCGAGGACTTTTGAGGGGGGGGGGGTAAAATTTTCTATTTTTGCGTAACAATTACATGCACACTGCTTATTATACTGCAAGTTGTCCTATTAATTTGAAGTCTTCTATGGTTCATGTTTTCGACTTATTATATACAACTGAAAGCGATACCCTAAGTCCCAAATGGGGGAGAAGTTGAGGAAAAAATTTTCTTTTGCCCAATTTTTCAGGGGGGCAAAGACATTATTTTGGGTAGGACGGCCCCCCGGCCCCCCGTATCTATACGCTAGTGCTTACTATGCCTATGCGTTGCTGTTTGTTTCTATTTTCATTTGACACAGACTAAAACTGTTCAAGGAAACATTAACTCTATTTGTCTAACCAACTATTCACTTATATAACTGTTAAACTGCTCAAGGCAAAGAATTCAAAGTTTTAAAAGCAAATTTACCCCGAAATTTAAAATTTTCTTCAACTTCTGGGGGGCTGCGCCCACACAGGCCCCCTGCGTATGGCGTACCTTGACACCGCAGTTCTATGAGCACGCAACGTAAAATGAAGCTAAATCTTTTAACGTTGTTTTAAAACTCTTAAAATAATAAACAGTTAGAAAGGGAAAGAGTCTTAAAGTAATTCGACTCTAAAAGCGTTTATAGCGTTAATAACGTTGAGAAGCAGTTTTTGTAATTTTACGCAGTCGAAATCAAAAATACGCACTCGAAAATAAAAATACGCAAAATTTATATACGCAGGTCCGATTTTCAAAAAACCCTGGACCAAACCGCGATTAAAAACAATGCGGGGAAGACCCCACCCTACTGTTTTTTGCTTGAAGTGTGCCAGAACAATTTTCGATTATTGTTCCATTCGAATGAGCTGGTTGTGTTTAGTAGAACTACATAAAACAATTCCATCCTTTTCAAAATGGCTTTTGAAAATCTCTTTGTTTGTGTTTAAGGTGATGGTATTGCTTTGTGTATATAAATTTAACCTTATAGGCTCCAATTCATTATGAAATTTTTTATTTTTGCCATTATTCTATCAGTTTCCACACCGGATTGGTTGTTATGGCTGGAAAGATGGCACCAAAATGAACATTTTTGCTTTTACAACATTTGAGCAGTCTCTAGTGGTTAAGTCATAAGCGAGAAACGACTTTTGGGGTCAAAAAATGTTCATTTTCGAGAAAATCAGTTTTTCAAAATTACTGCCAAATCTTACAGGCAGTTTTGTCTTCTTTATACTCAATCGATACGCGGTCTAATTGCACATTTAATTAATGCCTATTAGATGGTACGTACTCATTGCTTTAAGCTAAAGTCTGGCCAAAAAATGTAGGGAGCGAAATTGTTTTGTTTATACTGAATTACAGATACATTTTTGCTACAGCAATGTATATATTTTCTGACCGTCATGGCTTGAACTTTCTGGTTGAAAAAGAAATTTTTAAAACGATGTATATATATATAAAGCTCTTTCCAACTCCAAAAATTTCTAAAGTTACAGCGTTTTAAAAAGTCACTACACAAAAGGATACCGGATACCACCACATTAACACATAAAACGTAAGGTCGGCATAAGAAGTTTTTGAAAATTGCTTTTTTGCAGTTATAATTCAAATGTAATTAGCGCAGACGACGCAAAATTGTTTTCTTCTTGCTGTGCTTTGATGAAATTAACTTTTGTAACCTCCACACCAAATCCTGACGGGGCATGCGGCCGCATGCCCCGCATGCCCCCTGGCTGCGCCCCTGATGTGTACCTGTGTATTCCTAACATTTGCTGACCAAAAGTAGGCTGTTTTAGGCTGCCGAAAATTTACTTTGGCACGCGAACTCACAAGCAAATAACTCAGCTTGTTCGCGAACTTAAGAAAACTGCTTATGCTGATACCAGGTAATACAGCGATTTATGGTTGATGTATTTTGATTTGGATTTTAAGCATGCTATTTTCGCTCTTAGAGTTTCCCTCCAGGCCATGAATTCCGTCCTTTGTTTGGTTCTGGGGTTGTCTTTGCAAGGAAATTTTAGGAATGGGGAAAATGTCTGTAAAATGTGGTGATGCCAAAAATATTGGAATATTTAAGGGGGGGATGGAAATATTGGTAATTTTTCCGTTTTTTTGGGAGACATCCAAGTTTACAGCGAGGGAAGCCGACTAAGGCGGTACCCTCGTTTAGATGTAAGCCGTAACACTAGTAGTGGCGGCTTAAATTATCAACCAAATTTCCAACTTCAGCTGATATGTATACAGAGATATGCGTAGCACAATAGTATTATTTGATAGAATGTTTTATTCATTTTAGCATGTCTATATTGTCTAGTAGACAGCAAAGTTGCATAAATCCAGCAGTTATTACGTCTGGCAGCCGAAATGAAGCATGTCGTGAATTACTCAAGGTATGAATGCCCATACTGCCGTTTAGCTTAAGGGCAATGGTATTTGAAGATTTAGAGACGATGAGTTATTTATTTTACATAAATTTAGACGTTGACCGAAGAAAGTAGGTATGTAGGGTTTTTAGAACGACACTAGAGAGTTCGAAGCAGTTTTTATTGGTTAGTTACATTTCCAAAACTTTCTGTTTACGTCACTGACTTTCGTTGTCATTGAATGTATGTTAGTTACTTTATAATATGACTGGCTTTTTCCTAGCGTGGGGATTGCCCGTGCCTCCCTAGAAATCAATTTCCCCCCGTACTTGTGTTGCCCACCCCAGAATCGCCCCCTCCTTGATTCGTACCTTCTCCCCATAACCCAAAAGTGTCAGGGAAACTTGGGTTTTGCGGGTAAAATTCCGGATTTTTAGGGCTTTTTGTTTATTTTAAACTTAAACTTAGGTCAAAAATTACACAAATTTTACATATCTCAATAAAATATCTATTCTATATCTATCTATCTATATCTATTTATCTATCTATTAAAATATCTATTTTTAATTATTTTTCGAAAATGGGGGACCGTGACTTCCCCCAGAAAGTTTTGCCTAGGAAAAAGACAGCGTGATTCTTTTTCCTTGATATATATATATATATACGTATATATATATATATATATATATATATATATATATATATAAATATTTGGTGGAGCAGAATTAGATAGAGATATCTGATCGTTGTATACTGAAGTAGTTTGGTTTTAGGTTGGTGGCTGTTGCTATTCTAGTAATTTAAAGAGCGACTTTCCACAGCCTAATGATATCAGCGAAGCTGTTGCTCAGCACGTCGATCCTGAACACGCTTGGGATATCGAAGATCTTGTGTCCATTGGCGAAAAGATAACGGTAAGGCAGACCTTTTTCTATAAAACATCTTAAAGTTCGTGTAAACTTTCCTGTCGATTCTATAGAAATATTTCCATTTAGATAGGATAAGCGCGGCGGGGAAAAGCCCAGTCCGAGATGCGGGGAAAACCATCGGCAGTGTGGGTCATCTTAAAGAGCGTCCAAAACTCGCCTAGAGGGTGTATATATTATTGCAGCTCCCGCTGCTTTACGGAAAATTTTAGGGACTTTGAAAATTTTGAAATTTTTGGTCCCTGCATGGCTGTCTGATAGGGTCAAATTTGGTGTGTCTCCCTGAACTACTGGAAAGATCTAGCCCAATGCGGATTACAGTTTCACAGAGGATATGTCTCGAACTTCACGATAGTGTATGCAATTTGGCTCTAGTGCCTGTGGTGCGACGTAGACTCGGCGGGAAAACACAAATTCCAAGATGAATTTTTCTAACAGTTAGCAGCAATGGAAAACTGTGTATTTCCTAGCTCAATACAGCCTCCTGTTCAATCTGGCGCATGACTTTACCTCGGTTCATCCTTCAATGTGTGATCCACGTGGCCCCAAAATTTGATATGGTGCCATTTCAAGCCAAAGTTTTCAACTTCGTCATAAGTGGCCGAGTTTTTCAATACAAATGATTTGTGTTTTGCTTTAAATGCAATAAAAACACGTGTTCTATAATATAAGATACTTTTTTAAAACTGCAGAAGTTAAGCAAATTCAAAAATATATAGCTGCCTATGTTTACGTGTTAAACATAGAAATTTTTCAAATTTGACATGAATTTGGTAAAGATATATATTGATATTTTTTATGTAGCTGTATTAAAAATGACTCGCTCTTTCGAGTGGTGTTGTCAAAACGGCTCTACGCGTGCTTCCAGCGAAAATTCGGCTGGGCTTCCCCCCTCCTCCATCTGTTTGGTTCTCCGAATCACTTATGCAGTTCTGATAATATAAAGCTACCAGATATGGTTCGCAGTTCTTTTGGTTTCGTTTCGCTTGGTTTTAAAATTTAGCTAAAGGTTATCTTTACCCTTATATTGATAAACTGGGCTTTTTTCTAGGCGAACAAATGGGGGTGGGAGAGGGGGAGCCCCTCCCACAAACTAGTGGGGGGGGAATCCTAAAGTAGTCTGGGATCGCTAAAAATACAGTAAAATAGCTCTGTTTTCTACATATACTGCTATAATTGTGCTTAAAAGCGCTCACAAAATTGAGTTTTGAGTACCAAAATAGGCGATTTTTGAGCAAAAAATTCCGGCGAAACCGGAAAATTTTTGAAAATTTTGACCAAAAACTCCTTAAAATTTGGCATTTTCTGGGCGCCTTATAGTGAGTGGGGAAAGCCCAAAAAAGTGGGGGGAAGGGGGTCGAGTGGGGGGAACCCAAAAAGGTGGGGGGCGCCCCCCCCCCCCCCCCCAGCAAAAAGTCCGAGACAAGCAGTCTATATTAACTCAAGCAGAGCGTTTAACTGAACGGCAATTCTTGTTACTGCTCTAATGGTTTGAGAGGTGGTACACTTCCATTAACAGATGTAGTCGTCACTATTATCCGTAGTCACTTTTTTCAAAGCATCCTAAAAAACTTAGTTCTACACTGATTAGCCACAAGTGTTTGAACAAGTCTGACAGAGTTCGCAAGCACTACTATAGTCAAATTTAAAAATTTAAACAAAATTTAAAATTTTAAAATTTGAAATTTTGTAAATTTTAAAAACTGTAGGAAAAGAATTCATAATCGAAAAGTAGTCTATACTTTAGTATCAAATGAGAGGTCTTGTTGAGGAGAACACGAATATGTATACATTAAGTGGATTTGGGGCGGCGGTTCCGATTGGGCTCCGATTGCTGCAAAATTGGGCTCATTTGAAAGCTCTCATAACGCTGAGTAAAAGTTATAATTGGACATCGCTCAAAAGTGTTGTCTGACGCAACGTAACGTAACATAACCTAAAACGTAACCTAACTTGTTCCTATAATAATACATAAGAGTGTGACAAGCGTCACACTCTGTTATCAGCTTGCGAGCCATGCTCACGCGCTAACGCCCCCCCCCCCCGCAGTCAGTGCCTAGTACGCAATTGCGTATGTTCACTCGTTTCTACTGATTTGCGTGGGGTGGGGGTGGGCCGCATAGCATGGCTCGCGAGCTGATAACATAACGCTTGTCATACTTTTGCTATTATTTTAGTAATATTGACTGGGCAGCCGATTCCAACTTGCGAACGTATATATATATACGTTGAAAAGTTTTGATCGCTTTTTCTGTTTCAGATTTGTCCGTACTTTGCTGCTCGAGATATGGCTAAAGAAGCTGATCTTATTTTTTGTCCATACAACTATCTGGTTGGTATGTATGGGTTAGCTGTTGCTCCATTTAACTTTGGGTTTTCCCATTTGCAGGACTTGCCCTGTCTGTGCCGTGATGGCCGAGTGGTTAAAGTTAAGGTCTTCGACGTCAATCCGATAGTTCGAAGCACGATTCCGATTGTCCGAGTTACGCATCCCCTTTTGCACAGTTAATTACATAGGTTCGCTGTGAGCGCCAGCTAACCTAGTTGTCCACCATTATCTGGTCGATAAATTGGGTACTAATACGGTGGAAGGAAATATAACAGGAGCGTAACTATGGCTGATCCCCCCTTCCGCAGATGTAGTAACGTTGTCAGTGCGGTCTTTGAGTTGTGAATCCCAAGATAAGCACCGGCACCTTTACCTTCTATGGGTTGGAGTTCACTGCTTAGTTGCTCCTGATTTCTTATTGAATAACTGGTTATTATGTAGGGGCGCGATAGCGCCCCTACATAATATGGGTGTAAAGGCGTCTGCGCGGCCCCCTGGAGACCGTGTTGGCCTGGTGCCAGCTAATTAGAGGTCCGGGGGTGGTAAAAAGGTTACCATCGTAAACAACTCGAGTAGTACTACAAGTACCACCATACTTTTGGTTCGAATTCGAAACTTCGAATTTTTGCACTAGGCGATAGTTACCGTGCGTTTGTTTTTTTTTCTGAGTAAATAACGCTTATTGGAAATGCATTTTACGGCGAAGTGTTGGAACGATGTGGGCATTTTGGCACCATACTACTATTATATGTTGGTAGACAGGATCCCCCCCATGCTACCTTTTTTTGGTCATTTTGGCACCTGGCCAATTTTGGCTCTGTGCCAAGGTCCCAAAGTCGGACTTTCGCTATTTTTCGCAAATTTTGGTCACACTTTTCTAGAACTGGGTCGAAGTTGGAGAGGTCTAGTATGTTTTGTTGAAAACTACCAGTAGGGGTGCATAAAGTAACGAGGGGGATTTTTTAATTTTGCTCCCTAGCTTTCAGGAGATTGGCTCAAACTTTGCATTTTTTTGGCCTGTTTGGGCGAAAAGTTTCTAAGTCCCACTTTTACTAGAAATGGCCTAAAAGTCACTAAAAATGGCGTTTTTCGGCCTCGGGGTGGTCCCCATATACAGTAAATCGGGGTCGCTGAAAACGATGAGCATACTGCCGATACCGCCGGAAGTGACCACTGGTCAGCATGGCTCCCGTGGTTCCTCGCCCAGGGTCAAAGTTGGGAAAACTCACTCTAAACAGCGTTTTTCGGCGTTTTGGTCGGGGGCAAATATAGTAAATCGACTACGCTCGTTTCAATGGGCATATCGCCGAAACCGACGGAAGTGACCACTGGTCCCTACAGCCTACGGGGCCTATTGACCACTGGTCAAACGGCCTAAAATTGCGTTTTTCGGCGTTTTGGTCAGGGGCATATATAGTAAATCGACTACGCTCGTTTCAATGGGCATATCGCCGAAACCGATGGAAGTGACCACTGGTCCCTACAGCCTACGGGGCCTATTGACCACTGGTCAAACGGCCTAAAACTGCGTTTTTCGGCGTTTTGGTCGGGGGCATATATAGTAAATCGACTACGCTCGTTTCAATCGGCATATCGCCGAAACCGACGGAAGTGACCACTGGTCACTACAGCCTACGGGGCCTATTGACCACTGGTCAAACGGCCTAAAACTGCGTTTTTCGGCGTTTTGGTCGGGGGCATATATAGTAAATCCACTACGCTCGTTTCAATGGGCATATCGCCGAAATCGAGGGAGTGACCAGTGGTCACTACTGTCTATGGGGCCTATTGACCAGTGGTCAAACCCCTTAAAACAGCGTTTTTCGGCGTTTTGTTGGGGGCATATATTGTAAATCGACTACGCTCGTTTAGCATGGCACTGTTCAAGCTCCTTGTATCCATTACCGCATTGCTGGAAAGGGATCCTTTAAAATGACAGAAGGACAAGAAATAAAAATGCTCCTCTGGAGCATGAAAAAGTAATATGGGTGATGGTGAGGTTGCAAAATCAAGAGAGGACTAGTCTTTAAAATGCTTAATATGGGGCTAGGTTAAAAAAAAAGAAGAGGACTAGGTTGTGAGCGAATTAATATGGGCACAGCTTCGCCGAACAACCCATATTCGCGGGATTTCACGTTTCGTCTTAGCTTAGAGCTATCAATGTGAGTCAAAAAATTTAAGCAGTTGAATACTCATCGAATATAGCAGTTTGCATGTACTGTTACACTAGCTGCTAGGAATATATACGTAAATTATCACCATTTTGTTGTGTTGAACTACCGCAGGCTCTACTACTAGGAGAGGTCTAAGGATATGATGCTAAAGCTATTGGTCCAAGTCAGGAGGAAATAGAAGATCGTGGGAGAGTCCTAAATTATTCTTGAATATAAATTTTCCGTATAAATGGATACGTAAAATGCGCTGTTTAGTATGAAGCACTTATCGAAGAAAACGTTTGCTAAAATAAAAGTTCGAATAAAGCTCGAGCACATTACCTTAGCTGTAGGTTATTTATGAACTATAAACAAAATGTATCGTGGATATGCATAATAATTTACATTGACAAACCGCGAATATGGGTTGTTCGGCGAAGCTGTGCCCATATTAATTCGCTCACAACCTAGTCCTCTTCTATTTTTTAACCTAGCCCCATATTAAGCATTTTAAAGACTAGTCCTCTCTTGATTTTGCAACCTCACCATCACCCATATTACTTTTTCATGCTCCAGAGGAGCATTTTTATTTCTTGTAAGTTTTTCTATTACTTTTCTATAATTTTGTAATTAACACCTAAGATAAGACCACCAATTCTTTAGATTTGTTGTCTATTGTTATTAATGTTTATATCACACTATTGGTTATTTCCAATATTATTATTTGTAATCTTTTTCATATACGGATATCCGCCTATTTTGCGTTATCGGATATCCGGTTATCCGCCTATCCGAAACTTAACTTCAAGAAAATTTTTCGATTTTGTAGTTAAATTTATAATTTTTCTGTCAAATTTTCGGTACGCTGTGAATTTCTATCATAAAGCCAAGCCACAACCTTGGTTTGAAAAATAATTGCTGAGAAATTTTTGAAAAATATTTAAAATTTTTTGAAATTTTTGTCAGTAATTTGCTATTTTTTAATTACTTTGTCTGAAATGTACACGGATATCCTAATATCCGGATATTTTTCTGAAATCGGATATTATCCGGATATAAAAATTATCCGGATATCTGGATAATGTGTTGTGTATTGTTGCTCCAGATCCAGTTATTCGTCGCCACATGGAATTTTCTCTTCGCTCAGAAGTTGTGATCTTGGACGAAGCGCACAACATTGAAGACGCCTGCAGAGATGCTCTTAGCGCCGACTTTACTTTGGCTCAAATCGCCGAAGCCGTTGAGGATTTTGATTCAGTTTGTTAGTGGAGAAAATTAATATTCTACACACGTATTATGTAGGGGCGCGATAGCGCCCCTACATAATATGGGTAAAAAGGCGTCTGCGCGGCCCCCTGGAGACCGTGTTGGCCTGGTGCCAGCTAGAGGTCCGGGAGTGGTAAAAAGGTTACCATCGTAAACAACTCGAGTAGTACTACAAGTACCACCATACTTTTGGTTCGAATTCGAAACTTCGAATTTTTGCACTAGGCGATAGTTACCGTGCGTTTGTTTTTTTTTTTTCTCGGTGAATAACGCTTATTGGAAATGCATTTTACGGCGAAGTGTTGGAACGATGTGGGCATTTTGGCACCATACTACTATTATATGTTGGTAGACAGGATCCCCCCATGCTACCTTTTTTTGGTCATTTTGGCACCTGGCCAATTTTGGCTCTGTGCCAAGGTCCCAAAGTCGGACTTTCGCTATTTTTCGCAAATTTTGGTCACACTTTTCTAGAACTGGGTAGAAGCTGGAGAGGTCTAGTATCTTTTGTTGAAAACTACCAGTAGGAATGCATAAAGTAACGAGGGGGATTTTTTTTAATTTTGCTCCCTAGCTTTCAGGAGATGGGCCCAAACTTTGCATTTTTTTGGCCTGTTTGGGCGAAAAGTTTCTAAGTCCCACTTTTACTAGAAATGGCCTAAAAGTCACTAAAAATGGCGTTTTTCGGCCTTGGGGTGGTACCCATATATAGTAAATCGGGGTCGCTGAAAACGATGAGCATACTGCTGAGGTCGGTGGATGTGACCCCTGACCCACAGCGCCCACCCACAGTGGGTCCGGTGTGGGTCAAAAATGAAAGTCTTCAAAAGTGGTCAAGTTTGGTATCAAATGAAAGCCCTTGGCGAGGCGATCAACTTTTGTCATTATGCCACCCACAAAAAGTGGCCCCACCGACCTGTGGGTGGGTGCCCCACCCACAGTGGGTCCGGTGTGGGTCAAAAATGAAAGTCTTCAAAAGTGGTCAAGTTTGGTATCAAATGAAAGCCCTTGGCGAGGCGATCAACTTTTGTCATTATGCCACCCACAAAAAGTGGCCCCACCGACCTGTGGGTGGGTGCCCCACCCACAGTGGGTCCGGTGTGGGTCAAAAATGAAAGTCTTCAAAAGTGGTCAAGTTTGGTATCAAATGAAAGCCCTTGGCGAGGCCATCAACTTTTGTCATTATGCCACCCACAAAAAGTGGCTCCACCGACCTGTGGGTGGGTGCCCCACCCACAGTGGGTCCGGTGTGGGTCAAAATGAAAGTCTTCAAAAGTGGGTCAAGTTTGGTATCAAATGAAAGCCCTTGGCGAGGCGATCAACTTTTGTCATTAAGCCACCCCACAAAAAGTGGCCCCACCGACCTGTGGGTGGGTGCCCCACCCACAGTGGGTCCGGTGTGGGTCAAAAATGAAAGTCTTCAAAAGTGGTCATGTTTGGTATCTAGTGAAAGCCCTTGGCGAGGCTATCAAGTTTTGTCATTATACCAGCCACAAAAAGTGGCTCCACCGACCTGTCGGTGGGTGGCCGGCGTGGGTCAAAAATTAAAGTCTTCAAAAGTGGTCATGTTTGATATTAAATGAAAGCCCATTTGCTCACATTTGCCCTGCCTATTGCATTGTTCAAGCTCCTTATCTGCGTTAGCTCACTGCTGGAAAGGGAACCTTTAAAATGACCTTTAACCACTGGTCACTATGGTCTATGGTGCCTACTGACCACTGGTCAAACCGCCTAAAACAACGTTTTTCGGCCCTATGGAGGTATCCATATAGTAAATCCGTGTCGCTGAGCACGATGGGCATACTGTCGAACTCTTTGGGGAGGCGAAAAAGTTTTATCCTTATACTACCCACAAACACAGGTTGCAGCAGCGGCCGAAGCTTGGGGCGGAGGTGAGAATTCAGTGGTACTATATATTTATATAATCAGTTTTCTGTTCTACCTACGGCACTGTTCAAGCTCCTTGTATCCATTACCGCATTGCTGGAAAGGGATCCTTTAAAATGACAGAAGGACAAGAAATAAAAATGCTCCTCTGGAGCATGAAAAAAGTAATATGGGTTGTGGTGAGGTTGTAAAATCAAGAGAGGACTAGTCTTTAAAATGCTTAATATGGGGCTAGGTTCAAAAATAGAAGAGGACTAGGTTGTGAGCGAATTAATATGGGCACAGCTTCGCCGAACAACCCATATTCGCGGGATTTCACGTTTCGTCTTAGCTTAGAGCTATCAATGTCAGTCAATAAAAAATTTAAACGTTGAATACTCATTGAATATAGCTGTTTGCATGCACTGTTAGACTAGCTAGGAATATATACGAAAATTATCATCATTTTGTTGTGTTGGACTACGGCAGGCTCTACTACTAGGAGAGATCTAAGGCTATGATGCTAAAGCTATTGGTCCAAGTCGGAGGAAATAGAAGATCGTCGGAGAGTCCTAAATTATTCTTGAATATAAATTTTCCGTATAAATGGATACGTAAATTGCGCAGGTTAGTATAAAGCATTTATCGAAGAAAACGTTTACTAAAATAAAAGTTCGAATAAAGCTCGAACACATACCGTAGCTGTAGATTATTTATGAACTATAAACTAAATGTATCGTGGATATGCATAATAATTTACATTGACAAACCGCGAATATGGGTTGTTCGGCGAAGCTGTGCCCATATTAATTCGCTCACAACCTAGTCCTCTTCTATTTTTGAACCTAGCCCCATATTAAGCATTTTAAAGACTAGTCCTCTCTTGATTTTACAACCTCACCACAACCCATATTACTTTTTTCATGCTCCAGAGGAGCATTTTTATTTCTTGTATATACATACAGGATAGTAAAAAACAGCTTAGCCGAATACGTAATTCACATTGATATGCCAAACAGTGGCTTGGCTTGTGAGGTTGCAGATCGACTAGACAGTTATGTACATACAGGTAGACTACATAAGGGGAGGGTCGCTTTTTGGCCCACTTTCGGACCATCTCCGATTTTGCTCATTTTCACATATTTTGTAGTCCCCATGGGTTCTCAAAACAAGACAAGATGGATTGTCATAATATTGCTTCTATCGTTCTGTAATGCCCTTCAAATGTGACCTCGACATGTGTCAAATATAGGAAAACGAAAACGTTATGTTTAAAAAGTTTGTGGCAGAAAAATTTTGGTGATGTATAAAAGATACAGCGCTGCAATTTTCCACACATGTTTAGGTAGGACATGCTACAGAGTGGAGATAACACTTCCGGTGCAATCCTTGTGAGCAGAAGATTTTTAGCGATTTTTCAAATTCAAAATTTTGGAAAATTGGTGCCTTTTGTGCCATGAAAAACAGAACCAGCAAAACAATTTTGTGTCTCCTGCACGATTGGCAAAAGTTACAGAAATCACTTCTAGATTGTTGCACCCTGTGCATACGCGAATTCTTATGACAGTAGTCGCAAATTTCTACCAGCTGTAGTCGCAAATTTCTACCAGCTGTAGTGCTCTCAAAAAACTTGCCACAAAATGTGCGAATTTTGCCAAAAATCGTCATTTTGCACAATTTTCGCGTTCTTTTAATAATTTCTCACTCATACATTCGGAAGCTACCAAATTTGGCACACTAGTCTTTCAACATCTGCTGAACAGTATGGTATAGGAAAATGCTTCAAAGTGGAGCTTTACGTCCTATCGGCACCTCATCTTGCATTTGTCAAAATTGTCAATTTTTAAAATTTTCAAAATTCAATATAGTTAAATTGAATATCATTCGATAGCTAATGATGCGCTAAACAACTTCTCTGATAGAACTATGTGTCTGAAATGTAGTATCTGCAAGTTATAGCAAGTTAAAGTTTGAGGACACGGTTAGCTGGAAAAGGTTTAGTTCAAATAGCAGGTTGCATTGCTAACGACTGAGTGGCCATACCGGAGTCATTTTGCACTGAAATATTAGCCAACCAACAGTATTAATTTGCTGTATTAGTCAAGCCCAAATTCGCTGACTTTCTCTTTCCACATGACCTTGGAAGGCAAATCACAAAAAATTTCAAGTTTTCCAACTTTGACCCTGAATATCTTTTGGTTTCGAACTTTCATAATATTTTTGTCTTGTTTTTGAGAACATATGTACCTATATTCCTGGGTATTTTTACGAGGAGGGACTTCGGGCCCCCGAAAATGCCTTCCCCCTGAAATCTACCAGGATTTCTGCTCCCCCTTCGGATTTTTTGGGGGCCCAAATTTTTGCCAAAAATCTGCAAATTTTCAAAACTTTTTTATTTTTTCCGGAGAACTGTTAGTACAATGCCTATTTTCAGCCTAAATTCTGGTTTTTTTGACTTTTGAGAACATCTTGCTTTTCTGTGTGTACAATATGCCAAAAAATACCAAGTTTTGGCTCATTTTTGCAAAACACCGCAGGCCCTGTAACCCCCCCCCCCCCGGAGAAAAACCCAAAAATTCCCTGTTTTTTGTGCGAAAATGAGCGAAATTCGTGACTATCGATTTTGACCCCTTAATTTTGGCTGTTGTACATCCAAGCAATTTCCCCCATGTTGCTTAAATCTAGTGGATTTGCTCATCTTAGTTGAAAAGCTGCTTGAAATTGTTGTAGCTTTACATTAGCAAGAAGTTCTCTTCGATGCAGGAACTTCGGGCCTAGAACGATTGACAGTAAACCGGCTGGTCCTCGAAATTGTTCTGGTTTTACAGTTTAACCCACTAAAATTATTTCCGTGGTTCCGACAGTCTTTTCGCCTGTGTTTATTATTTTAGCTGAACCTGAACCTTCAATTTTTGTCTTAAATTTCAGCTGAAGTGAAGGTGGATGAGGCTTATAACCGACCATTGCAACTGTTTCTGATGCAACTGCACTCTTGGCTTCTGAAAAAATCGTCGCCGTTGACGGGTATCCTGGAACCGTTGCCTGGACGCCAGGAAGAGAAAGCCTTTGTGTGGATTGGCTCGGATGCCTTGAAAGAATTGAAGACTGAGCTTGGCCTGACTGAAAAATTGAAAGATTCTTTGATGGTTAGTTGTCATCAGCTTTCACCGGCAGAATTGTTGATAATCACTCCCTGTTGCTGTTTGTGACATCATGTTTGGAGGATTGCCGTACATAGTCTTCTGGTGTTAAAAATGTTTTGATTAGTTAACTTTTGGAGTTTATGGAAGCTAACCCATGTCCTAAAGTTACCACGGCTATACTATGTTTACCATTAGTAGCCTATACATTTCTCTAGTTGCATACTTACTTGTGCTTGCTTTAGACTGCTTTGCTTAAGTTAAACGATTTAATGGATAATCGTGGTTCCGCCAATAAAGAAATCCGCATGGTCAGTGTTGGTACACTGCTTATTCTGGAGAAAATGCTGGATTTGTTGAGTCTAATGTTTTTGAAAAAGTGGACTGAAGACTTCAGGTAGGTACTTGCTGCTCGTACATATTTGGTCCATTTATTGACGACAAAACGGTTACTCCGTTAATTTTGTGCTAAGGCGGCTGGCTTATTTTTACTGGGGGGGGGGGTGGGGGGCCGCCCCCCATTCGGCGCCCTACCCCCCCCCCATTCGAGGAGCCCCCCATGAAATGCCCCCCCATAAATTCCGACCTCCCCCCCATAATCCCAAAAATTGCCAAATTTTACCGTTTTTACCCTAAATTTTCAAAAATTTTTCCGGCTTCGCCGGATTTTTAACGACATTTTCACTATTTTAGCCTAAAACCACTTAAAATTATTCATTTTTTAGCGATTTTTACACATTTTTACACGAAAAACCCGCAAAAATTCGAAAATTTTTTCCCAAATATTCCCCCCCCCCCATTTTGGGTCAGCCCCCCCCATCGAAGGGGAGGGGGCCCATGAAGCCCCCCTCCATAAATTTTTGCCTAAAAATAAGCCAGGGCGGGATACTCAATTAATTCAAATAATTTTTGTTTGGAAAATGTAATCGTAACGGCAATTACTTTTATTAGAAATCTTTAAAGGTTATGGGCGAATACGTGAGTGTCACTACTTGACAAGCGTCACGTCTTCTGGTATCGGCTCTGTCCGAGTATCATTGGCTACTGCCTTAAAGGAGTTACCATACGGTTGGACTTCTTTGTAAAACGTTGGTTAGGTTTCTGTTTGCTACAAGCTTCATGCCGAGACTGCCACAAGCATTATCATGATCTGACTACCAAGCTTCAGCTAAATACTGAAATTACTAAATTACTGAGACTACTAAAATTTCCTCTTCGAAGGCGCTAGACTCAATCGCTTGAATATTCCCTGATCGTCACCTTTACCCATAAATATCCTGCTTTACATTTATTATTGTAGGATGTGCGTAACTGAGACGCCTCAGGATTCCTTCGGGTATCGTCGTCGCACTCCCATTTCAGTCCTGGTCCAGTTTCATATCTGGTGCATGAACGGAGCTACGGTATGAATGTTAGAGCCAAATTTTTTTCATGCTAACTATGAACAAAAGATTGTTTTGCAGGCTAACTTGATTGTAAATTGCTTTTTGAGCACATAAAAGCACGTAACTACTCATACTACCAGGTTAAAACTTGGGCGTGTTTTTAGACCAAAATTTGGGGAGGGGGAGGCTCACCCAGGCTGGCAAAATTGGGTGCATGTTCTTGAAAATTTTTTAATTTTTACGTGTGTTGTGTTACAAAACAACTGCTAGAAATAGCTACAAAATGATTTTAGGTATTTTGGGGGTGAAAAATAGCGAAAATATCGTTAAAATACGGCGAAGCTGGAAAATTGTTTGAAAACTGTGGGCACAAATGGTAAAATTTTCAATTTTTGGGTGGTTATGGTGGACGCTGGAATTTATTGCGGGGAGCTCGGCAAGTGGAGGGGGCACCTCTCTCCCACCCTCCCTGCAGTAAAAATAAGCCAGTGGAAATTTCTGTTTTCTTTCAAATATATAATAGCCTACAAACCCGAGCTGCCAACCTTGCGTTACAATGTGTATATACTGGCATTTTTTTAGGGTTTTGAAAGTGGGGGGCTTCGCCTCCTCCCTAGGGAGGGGGAAGGGGGGGCTTCCGAAAAGTGGGGGGGGGGCGAGCCGAAGGTAAAAATATACCGAAATTTTTAGCGAAAAATTAGCATTTATAAGGTAAAAACGCAAAAAATCGCTGTTTTTAAGCTTAAAATGAGCTTATAAGTCCATAAATTAGCTAAAAATTGAGAAAATTTTTGAAAATTTGACCTGAAAAACCTAATTTTTTGACACTTTTGGGCGACCCCCAAAAAGTGGGTGGGGGCTTGCCGAAAAGCGGGGGGCGAAAGTGGGGGGGCTCCGAAAAGTGGAGGGGGAACCGAAAAGTGGGGGGCCCACCCCCCCTACTAAAAAATGCCAGATATATACGCTCACGCGTTAACACATAGCTAGTTAAAAACTAACATTTAAAATGCTAGACGTAGAGAAATATCCCACGTTAAACAGTTTTCTGATTATTGATTTTTGCAAACAAAATTTTTGCTACTCTGACAAAGTGTTCTTTCATTCAGAAGTTCTTGGCCTGGCGATTTCAAAAATAATTGGATCTTAGTTCCTTTATATTAACTTTCCGTTAATTAGTTTTGGCTAATTTTTCATTAGGAACTTTTATTAATTCGCAAAGTACCTAGTTTATAGCGCATATTAATTATGTGTTTTATAAGCTGGTTGTGTTTAGTTAATGCCTTTGCAGCTTGTAGAATGAATCTTTTGCTCCTGTTAGTTCGAAGAGGTAGAAATTGATTCAGTTAGGTTTGGTGTGCTTCTGATTTGACTTCACTTTCTGCATCTCTCTTTTTAGGCCTTTTCTGAAATTGGTGAGAAGGCTCGGTCTGTGATTTTGACTTCAGGAACGTTGGCCCCATTGGATTCCTTCGAAACTGAGCTTGGCACCAAATTTACGTTTCGGCTGGAAGCACCTCATGTTTTGTCACCAAGGCGATGTCGAATTGAAAACATAGTATCGGTCAGTTGTCTCTGCTTTAGTTGTGACTAAACATTGTCAGGGTTACCTTGAACTAGAAATCCGAAAAAGACGGAAATACATTATTTTGATTCCAGATATTCTTGGTCAGCCTGTAGTTACTTGGACACAATTGCAGCAAAATGCTCTATGCACAATAATGGTGCCACCTTGTTACAGTTCTAGCGTGTGCGCAAGCCTAATATTAATTTAAAATAATAAATTTCTTCTAGGGTCCTAGCGGACATGAGTTCCATACTGTCCATCGGAAGATGTATTTGACTGGATTCCTGGAGGAATTGGGTCTGGCTTTGCTAAAGATTTGTGCAACAGTTCCTGCCGGCGTTTTGTGTTTCTTTCCCTCATACAAACTGCTCAATGAATGCATCAGTAATTGGCAAGAAACAAATATTTGGAGTAAAATTAAAGAACTGAAGGTCATTGTCAGCGAGCCGAAATTGTCCAAAGTACGTACGTTTGTTTAAGACTTCATATATCTGGCTTTTTCCTAGGCTTTCTAGGCAAAAATTTCTGTGAGTGGTCCCCCCCAGGTCTGGGGGTGGGAGAAAAATTTTTCAAAAATGCTTAAAAATAGCTATTTTTTGCTGCTAAGCTAAAAAATTAACTATTTTTAATCTAAGTTAAAGCTAAAATAGCAAAAAATGTTTAAAAATTCCGGAAGCCGGAAAACTTTTTCTAAGTTTTTCCTCAAAACCCAATTTTCCGGGCACTTTAGAGTTCTGGGGGAAGGCCCGAATCCTTGGGGGGGCGACCCAAGTCTGGGGAGAAGCCGATTTCTTGGGGTGGGGCGCCCCCCTGTATGAAAAAGCCATTACATTTACGTCCAGGAACTTAGAAATTTTACTTCCAAAAGGATGGTAGTACAATGTAAACTTGCCAGAGCAGGAGTCGCGCCAGCTTGATCAGTGTATTGAGTTAAAATGCAACTCAAACGATTATCTTTGTTTCCTATTGAAAAGAATTAATGTCTGTTTATTATATGTGGTTTCTGTTCTAGGAATTACCAGACGCTATGAATGCCTTTTTCAGTGGAATTGACAATCCAACCTCCTTCAGAACTGGTAGTCTGCTCTTGGCTGTATTTCGAGGAAAAATTTCAGAGGGAATAGACTTTGCTGACCAGGATGCTCGTGCCGTTGTCTCCGTGGGAATTCCTTATCCAAACTATCTAGATTTGAAGGTATATAAATCTACGTGGTACTGTGTGAACTACTTTGAGTCACATTATCAAATCTCCTTTGCTGCTTAATTTGGGTCCGGATGTGATGCACACCATTTTAAGGTGCTGGTATCCTTTTGTGCAGTGCTTTTGTCGTGACTTTTCGAAACGCTATAACTTTCGCAATTTTGGGAGTTAGAAAGAGCTTTATACATCGTTTTAAAGCTTATAATATGTACATTCACATGAGCTTAAGAAACTAGCAAAATTGACAAAGAATTGCAAAACATTGCCGACATGCTGTCTTCTGACAGACTGAATATAGACCAAAAATTTTTGAACATCGATTTCTCAAAACTGTAGAATCGGCCAAAATTTCTTCTTGTGCCATGATATGAAGGACATGTGGGCCGAGTAAAATGTTTTTGGATTTGGCTCAACAAGTCTCAATACTCCGGAAAATCCGGCAAATACGCGATGACACGAAATTTCGCAACTTTCTAATCAGTTTTCTCACAACTGGAGCTGTTTTAGCTCAAACCAAGAGAAATGTCCCTCCGCAATAGGGCGAATTTTCATTCAGCCAAAAATCACGCGAATCCATTATGTAGTTTTTGAGAAATCAGTGTTCAAAACAAAATAATCGCAATTTTGCCAAAATGGTTTTTCGGCGAATTCTCCAGCTTAAAGCAACGAACTCCAGCGAATAGGTATTCATAAAATGCGCAGTTGGACGGTGCATCGATTGAGTATAAATAAGCCAAAATTGTCTGTAAGATTTGGCAGTAATTTTGAAAAAACCGATTTCTTCAAAAATGGCCATTTTTTGACCCCAAAAGTTGTTTTTGGCTTATACTGCCTTAACCACTAAAGGTAGCTCAAAAGTTGTAAATGTCAAAAATGTTCATTTTTGTGCCCTCTTTCCAGCCATAACGACCAATCCGGTGTAGCGACTATGTACTGAGAGAATAAGGGCGAAAACCAAAACTTTCTTATCTTTGCACCTAAAAATCCGGGACTGATCCCAGAATGTTAAAGAGCACGAAAATAATGTATTTGGAAAGTTTCATCCACTTTCATGAAGAATTGAAGCTTGTAGCGTCGAATTTACACAAAGCGATACCACCACCTTAAATCGATATAATGGGGAGGTGATGGGAGGGTCCCCATACCTTTCCCTCCAAATCCTCCCCTCCAGTCTGCATAAAACCCTTGGATACCCCTTTTGTTACAAAAATTTTCCCTTATAATTCTCTGAGTAGACCAAATTTTCAATAATTTTCCGGCTTCACCGGGATTTGCCATTTTGACGAGTATATAATTCTGCTTTGTTCTGGGTTAAAAACTGACTTTTGCAATGCACGTATACTAGAAAAACAGCGCCTTTTTGCCATGTGGTTAGTAAACTTTTCGCCCCACTACCCTCTCTGTCTTTTGAGTGGGTTAGGACTCCCAAGGAATCCCCCCCCAAGAAAACAGTCTCTAGAATAAGCCCAGTGACATAAAAGAACGGGACGGTTTAATCCTGCAAGTAATTCATATAATGCAACACCCTAGGTATTTACAAAATAAAATACAACACTTAAAAACCTTGAAAATACAGCCAGGTATGAATGTTAAAAAACACAAGATCCAGAGATACAACCACACCAAAGTTAACCGGTACATATCAACAAACTTTGTACATACAGGTACAGTACAAATTCTACATTTTTCACGACTAAACAAAATCAAAACTGTAAAATAACTAACATTACGTACATTCATTATTTATACCAATACAAATTATATATGTATTCTACATAAATAGCAAAACCACATATATAGACATTATTACATAATCAGAAATCGGTAAAATTTGATTTTCTGTGATCAAGAACAACTTACATAATTGGTCAAAGTCTTTCGGCCCTAATCCCTCAGGCCCTGACCAATCCTGATAGCATAACATTAGGCCTATACTTATTATAGGCCAGGGCGGGATTAGGACCACTATACTCATCATCAGAGAGATCCAGTACTAAGAAATTGAATTCTTATAAATGCATTTAGAAATAAATTTGTATGTACTGGTTAGGCCAGCCCCTCCGCAGAGGAACCTGAGTATTACGTGAGCCTGGCCAGCTTTATGCTCTGGAGTATGCCTTGGAGATGAATTAGGAGAGTTTGTATATGTAGAATTCCTATGACAGTTTCTTATTATAGTCACATTTGGGCATTGATTTCGGATAGGAGGCGGTACCCCCCGCACTTTTTTATAAAAGGTTACTTCCGTTCTGCGCGCTACATAGACTGCAATTAAAACTTTTTATGGAGGGACTATGTATCTCGCCCAACGAAACTGGCATTGGTCAGTAATTTTTTTATTTCATTATTCGTTCTGGTATTTTCAGGTGAAACTGAAACGGGAATATAATGATGGCTTGGTGCGTCGGTTTCCCGATAAAGGCTATTTGACCGGATCCAAGTGGTATGAAAATCAGGCCTTTCGAGCCCTCAATCAGGCTCTGGGACGCGGACTCCGACATAAGGATGACTGGGCTGCTCTGGTGCTAATTGACAGTCGATTTGCCAGTTCCACCTCTCGCAGCGGCCTGTCGAAGTGGGTTCGAAAACAGTTGGATGGTCAAAATGGCCAGCATCGTGAAAACAGCCCTGCACTGCGCTCGGGCGAACACGGTTTTGACGGAGTGTTGCAGTCTCTGAAACAGTTTGTGTCACAGTTTGCGGATGAGCCGCCTCCCAGCAAGCCTAAACGGCAGCCTCTTACCAAGGAGGAGCTGTTAACGGATGATCCGGCCTCGTCCTCCTCCAATTTCCCAAGTCCCCTTTCCGCTAAGGCGGGTGGCCCTGCTCTCGGTTCAGTTCAACAGGCTTCTGTCCCACCTAGTCAGGGCAGTCTGATGTTTTCGTCAAAGCATGGCAGAGGGGCGAAACGTTTTGCTGACGATGATTTGACTCCTCCCATAGTCGGACGAAAGCGAAATCGTGTCAGCGGACGTCGTGAACGACGTAGACACGTTGGCATTACCGTGGAAGAGCCTACCACTCAGTCGTCTGCCGTTTCTGAGTCTACTGGGAAATCAGTTACTGGTCCCCTGCAGAAGTATCTGACTTCTCTTGTGACCGGTGCTGCAGGTTCTCTTAAAAGCTTCTACAGGAGTGAATGCGATCAACAGCCTTCGTGTAGCAGCCCTGCTAGTTCTGATTCCCCATGCTGTACAGCATCTGAAACTGGTGCTGAGAATACTGGTTCTGACGTTGTAAATATTTTGGCCTCTGATACGAGCCCCAGTGGCACTAGTCCTAACGGTTGTGACATTTCTGATCTCACTACTTCGGACGGGGACAGAAGAAAGGTTTCGTTTTTCAGCATATCAGTTTGGAGCCAGCCTATTGATAGGCTCACTTCAAGTGCTTGTGATCACGTGATTGGATCAAACTTGCGTAAGTGGCTTATCACAGTGAATATACGTTATTCATTTATTCATTTCATTTCATTAAATTTCTATTTCATTCATTTAAGCCTAACGCCATCTTCAAAATGCTTCCAGGAGGTGGATTATAAAATAATAATTTATGCCTAATTTATGCCTGAGTGGGAATGCCTAATTGTGATTTACATACGCACATCTTTCCTATCGTGCACTGGCTTGTTTGCTAGGCAATAATTACTGGGGGCGGAAGTCTGGGAGGCGGTCCCGCCAGGTCTGGGGGAGGGGAAGAAAAATTTTTTTAGAAAACTTAAAAATAGCTATTTTTTGCTGCTGAGCTAAAGAATTAACTATTTTTAACCTAAATTTAAGCTTAAAATAGCTAAAAATGCTTAAAAATGCCTAAAAATCCGGCGAAGTAGAAAAAATTTTTCAAAATTTACCCTCAAAATTCTTTTTTCTGGGCACTTTAGTTCTGGGGGAAGGCGATTCTGGGGGGCGACCCAAGTCAGGGGGAACCGATTTCTGGGGGGCCTATTGTTTTGAGACAAGGAGTTCGTAAATGAATTCGCAATATTTTGAACCTTTTTTGCCTGCACCACATTTCTCTAGCATACACCCATCTTAAAAAATCTGAAACCTTGCGTTCGTGTTAGTGTTTCCTACAATTGGTGTTTTTAAATTATATACCCTGAATTTTGTTTTTCTTCAATTTAGGCATTGGCACCGTGAGTCCGACGTTTCTTATTGATTCTGGTTATTTGCCTGTGATTCCTGCCTTTTTAACAAATACGGCCAAACTTAGACTTGTTCAGAAGAACGAAATTTGCTGTGGTCAGTCAGCAGCTGCTCTCTTACCTAGTCAGAATTTATGTAAGTTATCTGACGTTTGATTTTTCTATTAACGCGGTTTTGGAAAAGGCAGTATATATACAAATAAGTTGAAAATCAATTCTTAATTCCAAAGTTTGATTCTGTGAGGAGACCAATGGCGCTAGAGTATTCACTATATTATTATTATTATTATTATTATTATTATTATTATTATTATTATTATCATTATTATTTTTATTATTTTATTATTTTATAAGGCGAAAAGATAAATTGGCATGTTTTCAATATTTCCATCTTTAGAAGATTCTTTACGGCACCATTTTGGGTAATGTTAAGTGTTTGTTTTAATCTGCACAATTAATACTTATGTTTTTAGCTTTGAATGCGCATTATGACGCAATATCACAGTCATTTTGGAGCTTTCTTATCTGCCCTCAGTGTGACACTGGGGGCAATTGCGCAGCAGTACATGGCTCTTCTGCCGTGATTATTGGCTATTCTCTGATGGCTGGTCCTAGCTTTTCTGCCTCATCTGATGCTCAAAATTACGTAAGCGCTGTCATCTGCATGCGTAGCCGTGCCTTATCTCGATTTTACATGGTTACCGTACTTTCCTTGTCTTGACAATAATGACAAGGTCGGGTTTGCATTTTGCAACGCCCATGGGATTCTGCCTTTACGTGACTATGGTAGGACCAAAAAATCATGTGTGTACAAACTTTGACCATTTATAGCGGATTAGCGTTTGGAGTAAACCCCAACAACGTATATATTTTTAGAATGCTCAGGAACCCGAGATTTCGATATCCCGGAAAAATCTGGAATTTGGGGTCTCATTCACGGAAAATCTAAGATTTTTGTTTTTCGCCAAATTTTTATTTCACTCAAAATTTTGTTTTCACAATCGAATAGAGCTAGTCCCACTACACATTTTTCTCTTAAAAGGTTTCTTCCACAATAATGTACCCAATTTCCGGGATTCCGTGTTTTCAAAATTTCCGGATTTTAAAAATTTTCTCCAATGCCCACAAGACGGGTATATTATATCATTCGAAAGCTCTTATCAAGCTGAACAAATTTGTAATGAAAGAGCTCTTTAAAATGCACTCATTTCCCAGAATTCGCAAAAATCTGATTTCAAAGATTTTCAAAATTTTCTCTAATACTCACAATATGGGTATCATTCGAAAGCTCTTGCTGAGCTGCACAAATCTTGTAATAGAACCAGTGTCCAAAAATGCATCAAATTCCCGGAATTCACAAATACCGGATTTTTGCTTTTTAGATGCTCTTAGCGAACTAAATTTTCAAAATTAATGTGCAATTAAAATTCCGGCTCTGCTAGCTGGAAAATCTGAAAAATTCACGTTTTCGTTGATAATTGCGACGATTATGATTGAGTAAGCGAAGATAATTGAAAATATTCCCTAGTTTTAAGTAGCTAGATCAGTACCTACAAAACAGTACCAGAAACTTCAAAAAACTGCTCATTAACACTGCTACACTAATCAACTAACTAATTATTTATTAGTAATAACTTTCATGCAATGGGGCCCGAAAGTGTTGAAGTTCGCTTTCAGTTAAGGTGGTGATTCCTTTTGGGCACATATTGTTGGTTGGCGGCGTAAATCAAGATGAAATTTGACGAAACTTTCCAAAATACGTTCTTTTAGCGTTCTAACACCTTCCGCGCAATCCCAATTCAAAAATTTGAGATTCCGGTCAGGGCAGTTTTGCCAAATTTCTGAAAGTTTGGCAGCAGCTATACAGCTATGACTATATTCATTCGAAAGACCTCATTGAGCTTCACATGTTTGCTTTTTAAAGCAAGTTTCTAGCTCTTCCCTACTGTGAGATATAGCCGATTTTCTTGTTTTGGCGTCGAAAACTTGTCATTTTTGCAAAAATCAAATAATTCAACATTTCTTGAACTACGAAAGCCGTAAAATCAAACTAAGGGCATCGATCTGAAGGTCTCACAGGGACAAATTATACGACGCATGATCGTCATCCAACTGCTATCCTGTAGGCTGCTATCATAAAAAATGTAGTTTTGCAAAAACACGACCGATTTTTTTTCCAAAGATTGTGGAGCATTCACCATGCAAGCTGGAGGGCTGCTACTGAACAAATGTGTTCGGCACAAATATACCCAGGGACGATTTTTTAGTTGCCCAAATTGCTGCTTTCTAGCTAATGTAATCGCTTGACAAATTTGGAATAAGTAGGCAAAATACAGGTTACGCACACATTTCAGCTTATTTCTCTATAACGAAGAGCGATTTCACAATAAACAAAAAAATCGTCCCCAGCTATTTGATGGAGGTATCGAATGATATAACCCATGTCTCGCGAAAAAATTTACTTGAGTCTGCAAAAATTCTGGAAAATTATACTTCTTCTAAAATGTGTTAAAAATATTTTAGAGAAGCAACATTAGTTTCATGGCATGCATTAAAAAGAGAAAATGTCAAGCTACATTTTGATATAAAAATGGCTTCTTAACTCCAAGTAATGAATAAGTAATAATGGTGCAAACTTTATGTGACCAAAGGGAATCACCACCTTAAGTAAAGTGAAGTAATGTGTGCATTGTCATGAAGACAGCTGAAACACTGTGCGCACACGAAGATGGCAGTGCTCAGGGACACTTCTTTTAAACTTCGCTAATAGCACAGGCAGAGACTCAGTTTAGATTAAATGATACCTTTAAAATTATTTGGGTTTCTTGTTTTAGGTCTTCCTTTCAGAGAATATTCGTCCATCATGATTGTATTATTATTTGAAGATTAATATTGGATCTCCGTGTTGTCAGCACTTCTTTTCTCTTCCTGAACCTCTGAAAACTGATCTACAAAATCTGATTTCAAGAACTGTACATACTGATTTCCAGAAACTGTACATAATTAATTTGTTTTATTTCTGTCGGCTAGTTGAAATGTGTTTTCCTAGTTCTGAATTTAGGGCGAAGAAGTCGGGATAGCACCGAAATGTGTGTGGGCATTTTTTCAAAAAGTTCTAAAGATGGCTGGCTTCTCCTTGTGAGCGTTTTTATATCATTTAAAAGTTTAATTGAATTTTAATTTTGTAATTTCAGCTGAAAAATTTAAGCTTCAAAGTGCGAATTGTGGCCTGTAATGCTTCGAATTTCTGTAGACCGATACCTTTTATATTTTACCCTATGTGTTTCGTGACAGATTTCTGCCCTCCCTAGTCCCTACCCTCACCTCCCCCGGCTGGAACAATTCAGGTTGGCCAATAATATCGCCAAAAATTCAGTAACATTTACTCTGTTTTCTACTTATTATATAGCTACAACTAAGCTAAAACATGCTCAAAAATCAGTTTCACTACCAAAATAGACTTTAAGACCAAACAAGTCCAGCCACGCCAGAAAATTTTGAGAACTTAGAGTATTAGACCCAAAAACCTTAAAATTTGGCAATTTCTGAGCACCTCAAATTAGGGGGGGGGGGAAGCCCAAAACGTGGGGGTGGGCCAGAGCGGAGGGAACACCCTTCTTCCCTGCAGAAAAGCTCAGCCGTTTCTCGTCCCTGGAACCTGCAACCCAACCCTAGTCTTAGCTGTACAGTCTCTGTGTACATAGTGTTTTAACACGCTTTCTGTAATGGTTTAGTTTTATAATGCCCTGTTTTTGAATTTGCTGTTAATAGTCTACTATGTAATGTAAATAGCTGATTTCAATAAATATTAGTTCTTTTAATCCTACCTGCGTCAATCATTGTCTAAAGTTGTTTTGTAGTTTGTGATGTTTAGAATCACATGGTTAATTCAGGATAAGGTCAGTTAGGGTCTTCTTTATCTTCAGTAGAACGGCCTACCACAGAGCCACATTCTCAGACAGCGGGACTATGTAGTTTATAGCTCAAATTTCGACTTTTCGCAATTTACCTGAAACGTTGATATTTAAAATACTCCTATTTCTAAAGAATGAAATTAAACAGAAATTGCAGGTCCTGTTCTCAAATCAAAATGGCCAATGTTGCCGAAGGGCGGCTGTCGGCTGTTTCCTGTGCTCAAGCCATTTCATCTTCAAAGCTAGGAGCCTAACAAATAACCATATCAATCTCCATCACAAAATAAATTACCAAATTTTGAATGGTTTCAACACTAAATTTTGATTTCAAATTCAGAAAGGCAAAAATATAGTGAACTAGCTGTTACCAAGAGTACATAATATAAGAGTGTTATGTATCAGAGCAAAAACTATGCTCTGCTCGCTAACGGCCCACACCCCCCCCCCCCCGCAAGTTAGACCTTTCACTGCAAAGAATTTTGTGCGCTACGTTTGGGTTCTGAAGCTCGAAGCAGGCATTGCTTGTGTTAAACATAGAGCGAGTGAGCGTACCCTCGTTTCGACTAGGCACTGATTTGCGGGAGGGGTCACTAGGGAGCCTTGAGCATTTGAGAATTATAGTTGTTTAATTAGAGCGGAGCAGGAAAAAGTATTTAAGACAGCCTTAATTTTCGAGGTGTTGGAATTTGACACCCGATTGCACCGAATGTGTTTAAAATCTAATCAGCCAGATTAGATGTTAATTAAGTTACCAGAGCATTGCACCAACTTAAGGTGGTGATTCCTTTTGGGCACATGTTATTGGTTGATGGTTATAATCAAGATGAAATTTGATGAAACTTTCCAAAATAAGTTCTTTTAGCATTCTAACACCCTCCGCGCAATCCCGCTTCAAAACTTCGACGTCTCCGTACAGGGCCGTTTTTGTCGATTTTTGACAATTAGACAGTAGCTGCATAGCTATCATTATATTCATTCGAAAGATCTTGTTGAGCTCTACATTTTTGCTTTTTGAAGCACCTTTCTAGCTTTTCTCTATAGTGAGATATAGCTGATTTCTTTATTTTGGCGTTGAAAACTTGTCATTTTTGCAGAAATCAAATAATCCGCCATTTCTTGAGCTATGCGTGCCGTAAAATTAAACTAAGGGTGTCAATTTGAAGGTCTCGTCGGGGCCAATTATTCGTGTCATTATGATCCTCTAAATGCTATCCCGGACGCTGCTATCATAAAAAATGTAGTTTTTGCAAAAACATGACCAAATTTTTTCCAGCGATTGTGCAGCATTTACTACGCAAGATAGAGGGTTGCCACTTACTAGACGTGTTTTGCACAAAAATACCCAGGGACCCTTTTTAGTTGCCCCGATTGCTGCTTTCGAGCTAAAGTTGTCGCTTGCCAAAGTTGGAAAAAGTAGGCACAATCCAGGTTGCGCATACATTTTAGTTGATTTCTTTATAACGAAGAGCGGTTTCATAATAATTAAAAAAGGGTCCCCAGCTATTTGATAGTGGATTCGAATGATGTGGACGACGCCTCACGAAAAAATTTACTTTAGTCTGCAAAAAATCTGGAAAATTAAATTACTTCAAAAATGCAGTAAAATAATTTCAAAGAGCTAAAGTTTGGTTTACTGTATTCATTGGAAAGAGAAAATGTTAAGCTCCATTTCGATATAAAAATGGCTTCTTAACTCCAAGGAATGAATGAGTAATAACGGTTCAAAGTTGATGTCTCTAAAAGGAATCACCACCTTAATATATTTAAAATCTGTTTAAAATTTTATTACCTTTTGAAACTTAATTAGATTTTAAACATGCCTGGTACTATGTTTTAAATGTGTTTAACGCGGAAATTCAGTAATTTGCAAGTATATCAATGAATGTTTTCACTGTAGTCACCGTGATTTTACTTGAGCGACTATGTTTACAAACAAGAACTCTTAGATTCAGAATTTGGATAGATTTATTTTCTTGTACTTGTTTGCGCTGCACAGAAACTATTTTGATAATGTATTTGTGTACAAAAATGAAATCCAGAAAAAGTTATATTCATGCTTAGCAATAGTTACTTTTGAACAGTATGTTACTACACTTTGTCACCACTTACCACTAAATAAGCAAATAGCAGCGTTTATTGCATTCACACTAAAACTTCTCAGTTTCTTACTACAATAAGGATGTAAAAAGAGAGAAGGTTTTGAAAACTGAATAATTAGATTTTAAGTAGTTTCTCACTGTTAGGGTGATACTCCGGTAGGCGCACACCTTACAAAACTGAGGGCATACTGTAAAACGCTCTACTCCGGTAGGCGCACACCTAACTAAACTGAAGGTTTACTGCAAAACGCTCTACTCCGGGAGGCGCACACCTTACGAATAGTGATTTCTTGTACCAGTGATAATATGTACTAAACTGCTGGCGCAAACACTTACTTATATATTAAACAATTATATATGAAGTAATGTCATTAGGTATTATTTAATTACAAGTTGAACATATTCATAAACATATGTAACATGCAATAACACACCTTAACATGTATTAACAAACATGAACAAGCAATGTAAACTAAAGTCAGTTCAAACGAAAAGAAATTGGCGATGTACTTCCGAAATAAAGTCCTTGAAAGGGGTTTTCTTATGGCAAGCAACCCAAGAGTAAGCAGCCAAATGTCTAGCCAGCAAGTGACTGCGTACGTCCCTTTTTTCACGGAGAAGTTTCGTCTTCAGTGCGCCCCAGTGAGTCTCAATCACTGAATGTTGACTCCTGTGCCGGGATGCACAAAATTTTGGGAATGGTTAACAGTTCGGTGCCGCTTGCACCCGTTGCAACGAACGCTGAGTCTTCCCCGAATTGCAAGGTCGTAGATTGAACCATGACACCCTGCAGTTTCAAGCGGACAAGTAGCATCGTTTTCATGAATGTTTATGGCAAAAACAGCTATTTTTAAAAAATTTTAGCGCCTTCGGCGCGATAATTCGCTGTTTGCAAGAAATAAAGGTCCAATGAACTGTTTTAGGACAAAAATGCAAAAATTCTTCAACTTCTGGGGGGCTCCGCCCCAGACCCCTCCTTGCGTTTTACCTTGGACCCCCCTTTTCAAAATCCTGGGTGCGGCCTGCACGTCAGAGTATTTTTTACCGGGGGGGGGCGGGGGGCCCCGAAATTGCCTCTCCCCCGAAATCGCCCCCCCCGGGATTTTTGCTCCCCCTGGGATTTTTTGGGGGCCCAAATTTTTTCCAAAAATAGACAAAATTTCAAAAATTTTCCGGCTTCGCCGGAGACTTTCGTAAAACTGACAATTTTTAGCTTAAGTCCTAGCATTTTTGAGAACTTTTTGCCTTTCTACGTGTAAAATACGCCAAAAAATACGTGCCGGGGGGCCGGGATGCCCCCTCCGAAAAAATCCTAAAAATACCCTGTACGTATATGTATTTTCCCTTTTTCTCGTCTCAACAACGTATTCGTGGAATTCCCCCATACCCAAGGGATTACAATTTCGTTGGTGGGCAATGTTTTTGGAGGACAAAATTGGCGAAGCTCAATATCTTAGTCATAGGTAAGAAGTTAAAGAGGATGGGGAGATCAGGCAATATTTATGTCGGGGGACGATAGACCCTCTCTGTAAAAATCCTGTGTAACCAGGCCCGCAGCCAGATTTTTGAAAAGAGGGAGTCCAAGGTAAAATGAGGGGAGGTCTGCGGGCGTATCCCCCCAGAAGTTGAAGAATTTTGCCTTTTCGCCCTGAAATCTTACATTGGATATTTAATTCTTCCAAAAAGCCGACCATCGCAAAGGCGCGAAATTTTTTTATTAGCTAAAATTTTTCCTTTAGTCTACTCAAAAGGAGGGGGTCTAGACTTCTTGAACCCACCTAGGTGCTGCCTTGTGTGTAACCACAATCTATCTAGTTGGAAAGGGACGGCTGCAGCCTTTACCACCCTGGTATACTGAGTGGGGAGCGTGACGGGTGAGGTGACGTTACTTTTCGGCATACCCTCATCCACTTTTTGGCGGTCGCTCAGAGGTGTCGAAAAATTAAGTTTCTGATATCTACGTAATTGTCACAAATTTTATCAATTTTTAGCTAATATTTGCTCGTATGAACTCATCAATTTTGCGCTAAAAATTTAGGTATATTTATAGTTTGCCCCTCCCCCACTTTTTTGCCTCCAAGCCTAAAGGATGTAGGCCTACAAACTTTTTTCCAAATCAGCCGCCAGATAAGATTCCTACAGTATAAAAATCCAGTCGGCAATTCTTCCTATGATCAAATGTTTATGTGCTTATAGTGCAGTTTCCATTTCAGCTCCAGTTTTGTTTACAATATTATGGATCATATACAGTTTGGGCTACAGTCACCCTCTGTAGCTCCGCCGAGCGCCAGTTCTCTAGGCCACGATGACCTACATGCCCATTCCGCATTCAGTGTTCCACATCCACCCCCGTCCAATGCCCCCGGCTCTTTGGACCCTCCTGCGGGTCCAGGGTCCAATCGCCCCGGGGTAATCGCCCCTCTCTGTCCGCCCATGACTCCTCTGGTTGGCGGACCCTCCTCCAGCTCCAATGTCTACGGCAACGCGTCCATTCCGTCTGTGGCGCCGCCCATGAGTATTCCGGCCTTCGTGCCGCCTACTCCCGCCGGAGACTCTATTCCAGTGCCGCAATTGCAGAATATTGTCTCTACCGTTAATCTCGGTTAGTGTGCAGTGCAGTGCATTGCATAAACATTTTTATTTTTACAAGGTCGTAAAAATGCACTAGCTTTTTATTAGCTTAACTATTTACAATTCCAATTGTCAGTTTTTTGACATCACTCAACATTTTGATTATCACATACCAGTTAGGAGATTGTGTCTGTACCTAAGTTAATTATTCTAATGCCTCTTAGTTACATATTTTAGGCTGTAAATTGGATCTCAAACAAATCGCACTTCATGCCAGAAATGCGGAGTACAATCCAAAGCGTTTCGCTGCCGTCATTATGCGTATTCGAGAGCCTCGTACCACTGCACTTATTTTCTCGTCTGGTAAAATGGTTTGTACGGGGGCCAAATCAGAAGAGCAGAGCCGCCTGGCTGCCAGAAAATACGCCCGAATCGTGCAGAAGCTAGGCTTCGATGCTCGATTTATGGAATTTAAGGTACGTATCAATTTGTCACATGGGCTTTTATTTTTCTTGAACATTAGTTTTGATTTTTGTACACATTTGAAAATTTATATTTAATGTTAGCCAGTTAATCATGCTATTTTTAGGGATTTTTCTGAGGGTGGGGCGCCGCCATTCCGGGAGGGCTCAGCGTGTTTTGCCTGGAAAAACGCCAAAATTTTCAAAAGTTGTTGGATTTGGGCTGCTGGGTTTAGGCTAAATTTGGCGAAATCTCATCTAATCTCCGGCGAAATTGGAAAACTTTTGAAAATTTGCCAATTTTTTCAAAATTTGGGCACCATACTGGCTGTTTCCTACAGGGGGAGGGGAGGTGGAGTCGGCCCCCCCCCAAAATTCGTTCCCCCCCCCAGACTTGGGTCACCCCCCGAGGATTCGGGCCTTCCCCCCCAGAACTTTAAGGTGACCGGAAAATAGAGTTTTGAGGGTAAATTTTGAAAAAATTTTCTGGCTTCGCCGGATTTTTAGACATTTTTAAGCATTTTTAGGTATTTTATGCTTAACTTTAGGTTATTTTAGCTCAGCAGCAGAAAATATCTATTTTTTAATCATTTTTCGAAAAAATTTTCTCCCCTCCAGAAGTCCGTGCCGCCCCCCCAAGACCTTTGGAGACCGCCCTCCAGACTTCGCCCCCCCCCCCCAGAAATTTTTGCCTAGGAAAAAGCCAGCCATAAACTAGCTTATTTTCTTCCAAAATTTAAGGTGGGCTTCATGCTTCCCTCCCCATTGGTGAGGGGGGGGAGCTCGCCCAATATGGGAGTATATTTTGGAAACTTTTCTAATTTTTGCTGGTTGTTTGTGTAAAAACTGCTAAAAATCGATAAAAAATGACTAATTTTAAGCGGCTGCAATAGTGAAAATTGCGTTAAGAATACGGCGAAGCCGGAAAATTTTTTAAAAATTTAGGGCATATACAATAATGGCAAAATTTGGCAATTTTTGTGGTAATGGGGGTTGGCATTTCATGGGGGCTCCTCAAATGGGGTGAGGTCGACGAATGGAGGCGGTCCCCCACCCCAACCCTCCTCCCAGTTAAAAATAAGCCAGCAAAAAATCTCGGGGCGGTCTAAGCAAAACTCCGAGAGAAGGGACGACGTGGGGAAAGGTAACTGACGAGGGGTTGTCAGTTTCGGGGAGTCACTAAAAAGTACATGTACCCTGATAGCATGGGCGCACCCAGGGGAGGGGTTTTGGGGGTTCCGACCCTTCCCTTTTTGTCCGATTTACTCCCCGGAATTTTCGGGGAGAAAGCAAAAACTGAGCTATTTTCAATGCATAAAACTTAGGAAAATTTTCAGGTTCGACCCCTCCCTTTTTAAAATCCTGGGTGCGCCCCTGCCTGATAGTGATTAGTGATATTAGTTTAACTAGTTTAGAATCTTCTGTAATTTGTAGCATTCAGTTTTCCTGCATTTACCTGTTGTGTACTATATCGACTTACATTTCTAACTGTCAATTCAGTGTTAAATTATTTTGAGTATCATAGGGGTCGCGGCAGCGACCCCTATAATATGTGTGAAAAGTGGCTGGAGAGTGTGAAATAAGCTGCGCAGAAGCTGCGCAAAATCCTGCGCAGATTTCATGCGCAAATTGTAGAGCACATCGAGTTTAGTATGTCTGTGAAGTTTCAGCCCCGTATCACTTACCGTTAAAAAGTTGCGCCCCGGACCGGTTATGGCGGCGATGTTTTTTTCCGGTTTCTCCTATTTGATGGTTGTATTGTACATAATGTTCGCCGCTTTCACGTGATCTGCAGCGGTGGGCCAACCTAAAGGGCTATGGGGTCTAGTAGTACCCTCTAAAGAATTTAAGAATCACAACTTTCTTTGCGCCGCAGCTGCGCCACAGCGCCGCAGTGGCGCCGCAAAGTCGGCTCATAGCGAAAAGTGACCATTTTTGTGGTCGTCGCTCAGGTCGAACGTTACCAGCTGGAGCTGATTTCTTTTTGTATTCAGAAATTACATATATTGAACTAACTAACGGTCCAGGTTGCGTTTCTCTATCACTTCTCTAGCGACCACAGTGGCCCGTCAAAGATGGCGAAAATTCGAAAAATGAAAAATCGAAATTTCTCGCTATCTATTTAGCTTTGAAAGCTCAAATCTTCCATACAATGGTTTTCCGGCACGGAGAATCGATTCCCGCAGTCAGGTTTACGGTCAGCCCCACCCATCTTGCTGGGATGGTTCCACTTTGCCGTCGGGAGTGTCAAGTCGGAAACCGCTTCCTGGAGGTCCATAGTAGGCTCTACCTGGCCTCTCAAAACTTTGTCTATAGGGGTTTTCTGGTGTGCCCAGCTCATTCCCGGTATCCTTTTTGCCGTCCGACGTGTCTATATTGCTGGGCTCGTTCTACTTTGCCGTCGGGAGGGTCAAGTCGGAAACCGTTTCCTGGAGGTCCATAGTGGGCTCTACCTGGCCTCTCAAAACTTTGTCTATAGGGGTTTTCTGGTGTGCCCAGCTCATTCCCGGTATTCGTTTTGCCGTCCGACGTACCTATTTTGCTGGGCTGGTTCCACTTTGCCGTTTGAAGGGTCAGTCGGGTGGGAGGGTCAAATGGTCAAAAATAAAATTTTTCAAAAGAGGTAAAATTTGAGAGTGCTGTGGTGTGGTGGGGTGGGAACTTCGGCAATTTTGGGTCAAAAATAAAATTTTTCAAAAGTGGTAAAATTTGATATCAAATGAAAGCCCTAAGTGAGCTGAGCAACTTTTGTCATAGAACTGCATACCCAAAATGGCTGTAGAGTGCTGTGGTGGGGTGGGGTGGGGACTTAGGCGATTTTGGGGCAAAAATAAAATTTTTCAAAAGTGGTAAAATTTGGTATCAAATGAAAGCCTTAAGTGGGCTGAGCAACTTTTGCGGTGTCGGATTTATGCCTTTCTCAACCGGAAGTTACAGGATAGACATAGGCCCAACACACATATCCCCCTTTTGTGCGGAGCATTTTTGTTACTTGTATATATATAAATGAAGTGTGATAATTGAATGACATAAATATTGTTTAACGTGTTCTGAAGTTAATAATTTTTACTTCCTTTATAAAGCTGATGCTTCCCGTGAATTAATTGTATATACTTATCATATATGTTGCAGATTCAAAATATGGTGGGTTCGTGTGACGTGAAATTTCCTATACAGCTAGAGAGCTTGTGCCTAGCACATACTCAGTTTTCTCATTATGAGCCTGAGCTTTTCCCTGGAGCCATTTATCGGATGGTTAAGCCTCGCGTGGTTTTGCTAATCTTCGTCTCAGGAAAAGTTGTTATCACTGGAGCCAAAAATAAGGAACAGATCAGTGAAGCGTTCACTAATATCTATCCTATACTGAAGGGATTCCGAAAGCAGTGAACAGGATGTCCTAATTGTATTAGTTTTGCTTTGCTTTGTTGTTTGACTTTACTTATATATATATCCGTCTTGTTTTTTGTCGAACTTCTTGTACATAGTATAAGTAAATAATGTTTTGTTCTTCTGCTTTTTAAACGGAGTTGCTGTTCTTGGATGTTTTTGCTATTCTTGAATGTTACGTAATTGATGAAGCGTTTGTGTTTCTGTTTTACGTTACTGTATTGTTGGTAATTTTGTTTATTTACATAGTTTCGTTAGTTGCCTTTGTATATATATAGCATCGTAAGCTCCACATAGTTTGAATGTACTGTTAGGTCCTAATGATATTCTTAATAGAAATATTCTCAAGGTCAAGAACAGTTGCAAATGCAAATGCAATAGATTCTGTGACTCTGACAGGCTCTTTTACTCAAACCTAAACGAGGAATGTGTATATGAGTAGTTGATTTCGAAATGAAAACGTAGTATCGAACCTGCTTCTTTCTTTGTTAATCCCCAGACATTCGATCTTTTTCATTAAGCATTAGGAAAATACATCTCTGGCCGACACGACCAGGCCAACGCTTAACTGCAGCCATAACAGCCCGGAGTCAAGAGCCATGAGTTTTAAAAATAGTTGGGTAAAATGAGAAATAAGGAAATGATAATTTTCTGCATTCCAAAGCTTTGACATAATCAAAAACTCTTCTTTACCAAATTATCGAACAACACTGTATGACCGTTCTCGTTGAGCATAAAGGCTTTGTCCAACGTCCTATAGCATAGAAACAAGGCTTCTCGTTCAAGTAAGCTAGCGTTGAACTGCTGGTTACTTTTTCTACTGTTCTACTGGAATCCTTTAGAACTACTGTCCTAAGAGATACGCCAGCTTAAATATTCATAGTTTTTATGAGCTTTTTTGTTCATGGTTTGCATGGGAGATAATCGTATTTGCAGTGTTCTCATGCAAATTAAGCTAAAATTTAATTTTCGTACATACGTATTCAAAAAATCCCTTGACAGTAGTTGGTTGTTTCTGCTGTTCTATATAGGAGACTTATGTAGCATTAAATGTTCGCTGTAGAAAAGAACAAAGTAGATATTTTAAACAATTTTGTTGAAATGTTTAGCTGTCTAAAGACCAATATGTCAGTGCGTAGTACTAAAGACTTGTACTATATTGTGCTTTTTCTTGTTACTCAAAGCGTAAAATGTTTGAATGATACCAAAATTAAACTAACGATCGGCTCTTCAGTTTTTGAAATAAAGTTGGTGTTATTGTGTGAATTTTAGTTGTTGTTGGCTTTAAGGGTCGAGAACCACTGCTATGTGAATTTACGTATGGAACCTGTTTCAACATTTTCAAGCGGAAAGAACACGGTCTTGTTGTAACTTCAGAATCATTGCTTTCTTGAATTCTGAATTGCTCGTGAGATTTCCTTCGCAAAGTGCTTATATGGTTGTAGTTTGCTGCAGTAGGCATCACAGTGTGGTAATCAGCATCCGAAGGTACAGTGTTAGCCAGGAAACTGGTCCTGTAATGTTGGTCAAACCAGCTCGACCCTGGTGCCGGAAGGTCAGCTTGGTCGGCATTACGATGGATGATGGCTCTTGCAGGCCTCATACTCTTCCTACTTTTCCTACTTTTTCCTACTTTTTCTTCATTCCTACTTTTTTCCTACTTTTTGCTGAAAATTCCTACTTTTTCCTACTTTTTTACGAACAGATCAGAAAAAATTTCAAAGTGTCCTTAACGTTACTTTAAATCACTGGATTTCAAAAAATTTTCGCGCCTTCGGCGCTATTATATTCTTATGCCTACTTTTTAAAGGATGGACTAGGCAATTACAGTTTGATTTCGTGATTCCATCCGTTTATGGGAACGGCGAATGCCTAAAGTCTGACCAAAAATGTAGAAAACGAAATTGTTTTCTATATATCTCCCAAACGCTTCAAGATAAGCTACCATAAAGCATTCATTTTTTGAAAAGCTAACATAAAGTTTATATACGTACGTATTTCCGGCATGATGAAATTTTTTTAGTGAAAAATCTTTTGAAATTTCCCGTGCGATTTTAAAGATTGCCGCTTTTATATGTCCAGAAAGATTGGTACACGCTACTGCCTCGATTTTTTTAGGAAAATTTACCCGTTGTCCGACAGTCCTACACAGCAAATTTCAACTTTGGTTAAAACTTCGATTTTCAAAATCCTTTGATCTCTGCGCCGTTTTTTGACTCTGTGGTTATTACTCGCGACTGCTCAATAGAAGAAATTCCGATTAGATTTACGGGACCGCCTAAGCGCCCGCTTTCACTTGGTATATGTGGTATTTCAATATTTGAAAGTTTATTTTTACGGAGAATACCAATATTTGATCCAAAAGTTCAGCAAAGCGAATCTAGCAAAAATAAGTAAAAATAATAATCATAAAGTTCAATCTGAGTTGAATCCAACGGTATAAAGTTTTCGTGGCTACGACTTACATTGTGCCAGCAGTGTACCTTCAGCACCTTCGAGTGATGATCATCACATTGTGATGTCTAATGCAGCACAACAACAACAGTGAATTTTCAAACAATTTCCGTTATTTCAGCAGGTTCTGCTAAGGCGGTAGGTAACATCAAAGGGGAAAATTTTCCTGTAAAAGTTGTGGTAGTAGCATATACCAAGCTTTCTGGACATATAAAAGCTGCACCCTTTGAAATCGCACGGGAATTTTCAAAAAATTTTATCACGAAAAAAAGTGCGAAAAGAAAGATCTCGGTCCAAAACTGACCATTTTTCGGAATATGTTTTTGCAAAATGTCGAAAGCTTCAACTGTGCTGGTCGTCGGTCAAGTATTGTCCATATTTGTACTCCTATGGGACATGTTATGCCCAACGGAGAGCTCTCTGCGGTATCTCTATCTAAGCGCAGTAACAAAAATGGGAAATATCGCAACCAGATTGTTTTGAACACGGATTTATCTCAACTTGTGCAAGCAATTAGAAAACAGCTTTGCACACTTTGGGACAACTGCTTGAGAGTTTTGGGACAACTCAATTGACAAAACAGGTGAAAATGGCTAAATTTAACTTACAAAAGTGCATTTAGGAAAAATGTCTTCCTCAAGAGAAGTGGCGCGCCCAAGATTTTGAAAAGGGAGGGATGGAGCCTGAAAAAAATTTCGCCCCCAAGCATATGAAAAATTTTTAAAATTGTGAAAATTTCGTAATGGAAATTCGTAAGCGTATAATGATTTGAATAAAAAATCTTTCGACACTATGAAAAAATAAACAATGGAAACCTTTGAAAGATTTTTGAATAAAAATTAGTTTTACGACATGAAAACAATCCATAATAGAAAATTTTAAAAAGATTTTAATTAAAGGCCAAGAAAATATTTTAAATTTATGAATATATAATCTGTAACGGAAACCATTAAAAAGATTAGAAATACGAACAATTACTTTGGTACTTGATCAAAATATGTACGTATAGATTACTAATATCCCGACCGGACTGTAAGCGCAAAAATGTTTAAAATTGAAGTCAGGCACAACATGCTCTGCGGGCGGGAAAATTCAAAAATTCATATAACGGGCGCAAAAATGTTTAAAAATTAAAACAGAAATGTGCCGCAGGTGCAAAGGTTAAAAGCTTGACCTAAAAATGCGCCGCGGGCAAGAAAACTTTAAAAAACAGATAGACATTTCCACTGACGACCTATTTTTTAGTTTTTTGCATTGAAAGTTGAATTAGCTCATGATTAATTGAAAGTAGCTCATTTTAGTAGCTCATCTAAGTACAAAAATGAAACTTTTTCAACTAATGGACGGTTCCACCCCCTTTTCCCCCTCCCCCCCCCCCCTCCCCCGGTAGAAGCATATTTCTCTTGGAGGGCAGTGTCACGGAAAATGTCATGAAACAATTGTACAATGAAAATGTACACTCCGGTGCCTCTAATTAAAGTGAAATTTATTTCCATAGCTTCATTCTTTTACGTATTAGAGTGGGTACCTCGCAAGAATTGTCTGCGAAAATTCCTACTTTTTTTCGGAAAATTCCTACTTTTATTCCTACTTTTTCCTACTTTTTTACAAAATATTCCTACATTTTTTCCTACTTTTTTGATTTTGGGTAGTATGAGGCCTGCTCTTGTTAACAGCGTTGTCACATCTGGCGGCTAGCCCGACCTACAACAAGGTCATTAAAACCTGACCAAAAGACGCTGAGTTTAAATAACGATTTGACGGAATTTGAGTTTTTTCAATTCACAATTAGGTTGCAAGGAAAACTGAAACGGAATTAATCCAAGCGCTTTCATCCCTCAGTCACGTCCAACGATTCAATATGATCAGTTTTACATTCTTTAACACTGGATTGCACCAAAAGAGATAATCTCGAGCTTCAGATTATCTCGAGATTAACTCAAGATTAACTGGAGATTATCTTCACCGAGCTTTGCACCAACTAAAGCTAGAGATAATCGTGAGCTCGAGATAATCTCTAACTACTGAAATTTCAATCCTACCCCTGAGTAGGATTAAGGGGGGGGGGGTCCATTTTGGCCGATTTTTCGACCATCTCCGATTTCGTTCATTTTCACGTAATTTGTTCTTTGAGTGCCATATTTTAACGAGTTTTTGAAATTAAAGTCGGATCGTTTATGGTTGTTGAGTAATTTCGCCGCAAAGTTGGGGTCTCCATGTGTTAAACATAGGAAACGGAAAAAGTTGTGATTTTATTCTTGTGCCAAAAAAATCTCTCGATAAACAGTAATGAATCTGTATAATTTTGTATTCATGTTGAAGCTATGATCATGAACTGCGGTACCTTGGAAGTAGAATTTTGATTTAGGCACCCAAAAATTTTTAAAAATTTTTTATGTAACGCAAACAGTAGAAAATCGTCAAATTTCAACGTTTCTTGTCAATGAAAAGTAGGGTCGTCAAAAAGAATTGTAAACTACTCTAATTCAGAGGCCTAAATGAAAAATCTAATTCCAAGGTTCCGTAGTACTTGAATAGGCGGTTCCAACGATACCAATTGTTTGGCTATAACCCTCACCAGTTTCGAGATTTTTTTGGCGCAAGAATGTGCTTTTTTAGCAAAATTTATAAAATTTCGGTTTTTTCGAAAATTTGGCTAAATTACGACAACAGTATGGTCCAAAACTGCCTCTTTTGTATTCCAACTTATGTATTCATGCATTGGGATCTATTTGCAGCATGAATCATGCTGATAGCTATGTCCAGTACTTCTCAGCGCGCCAATCGGGACCTCAGACCCCCGAATTTTACAAAACAGCGATTTTTCAAATTTTTCAAAATATGGCACATTATATATCAATCGAAAGCTCTCAGTGCAGGGGTGAATTCTTCTCATAGAACCATGGCTCGGAAATGCTTCTATTTTAAGTTAACCGCTGTTAAATGTTTTATTACATCCGGAGGAACAGGGGCCTTGTTTCTCTGAAAAATCCTTTAAGGAAACTTCTGATCATGCTCATCGGGCTTGAAACTGTACGAAAATGTTTGTATTAATGGTTACTAAGTGTGTAAAAGAAAATAAACTAAAAATCTGAAGTTGATTTGCGAAAATTGGATTGAGTTTGCTGCAGCACTATGATTTTCGCTGATATTCAAATTGTAATCAATGAATGGCTCGTAACTTACGGAGAACTGAACGAAACAACTCAAAATTTAAACTTGTCATGTACGACATATGTGGCTAGATTATGTGTGAAAATGAGCGAAATCCGTGATCTAAAAATTTTTCACGATGGACCCCCCCCCTTAAGTCAGGATAATCTCGAGGTTTCAATTAGTGTTGGAAAATAAGAAAATTTTGCGGGCCGGGCCGGCCCGCGGGCCGATGTGGTCCTACGGGCCGGGGCCGCAAATTTCTACGGGCCGAACGACCCGACGTCGCAAAAACAGCCCGAACTGTTAGGTAATTGATTTCAACTTGTTTTACGTCTAATTTCAACCTATTTTACGGCTATTTTTTATGTCTTCAATTTTTTACAAACAACAAATAGCAATAACAAGTGGCCACTGGTCAGTCGATTACGTGTTTGGTAAGTTAAGTTAAGTTAGAGACATGGAATTTGGGACTGCCACCACTGTTAACATTAATAATTACAACATTAATTTGTCTGAATTTCGAATACAATGCTTTAAAACGTCCTCCTAGATGAACCCAGAAAAGTTAGGGTTCGTCAAACTCGTGCAAAGGACGTAGGGATCTTTCGCTTATTTCCATTATAGAAAATTTATAACTTTAGGCTATTTATGGTGTATAAATTTAAAGTTACTTATAAAGGAAAGAGTTTATTCTGAAACAGAATAAGCTATTATAGGGTAGTTTAATCTGCGTATCGATCCTATCCCTAACAGGAACGACGAATTCTGATTATCGGCGGAAACTCCTTTGTACCAAAATGTGGTTGACGTGTTGAAGATAGAAAGCGCAAGCCTAGGAAAAACAGCCTGATTTTCGATTGACCGTACATAACTACTGATTAAAGTTTGCTACTTAAGATTAAAATAACTCAAGTCTGACAAAAATGTAGGGAGCGAAACTGTTTTGTTCATACAGAATTAGCGGTACATTTTTGCTGCAGCAATGTATATATTTTCTGAACCGTCATAGCATGAACTTTCTTTTGGTTGAAAAAGAAATTCGAAAAATAAAATTCATCAAAAGAAGCCGGTTTTTTAAGTTTTGCAAGATCAGTAGAGACCAGGAACTAGCCATTTGGTGGAAAATTAGCCCATGTCCCAAACATATGTATTGTGTCCCAAATATAAGCTAATTTTGTCAAGAATTGTGATAGTTATTCATTTTTTTCGATTTTCAAAATCCTTTGCATCTTTTCCAAATTTGACTGGCTATTACTCGCGACTCACTCAATGGAAAAATTTTTCAATTAGATTTTCAGGACCGCTTACGTGTCAGCTTTCATGTGATGTATGAGGTTCTTCAAAATTTGAAAATAGATTTTTTCAAAAATAGTTTACACACTGGTCGCTGGAAATCAATGCGTCATCATAGCACAACTTGTGATCATAGCCGAAATAGGGAAATTGTTTAAAAATTCATTGCGGACGCAATATGAGTCGTGGCTACAAAAACTTTATATCGTTGGACTCAACTCATATTAAACTTTATTTTATTTTTACTCACTTTGCGTGTCAGCTTTCATGCGATTTATATATGTGGTTTTTCAAAATTTGAAAATCGAGTTTTTTCGAAATTTAAAAATCGAGTTTTTTCGAAAAATACCACTTTGGCCTAAAATTTCGGCAATGCGAATCCAGCAAAAGTGAGTAAAAATAAAATAATCATAAAGTTTAGTATGAGCTGAATCCAACGATATAAAGTTTTTGTAGCCACGACTCATATTGCGTTCGCAATGAATTTTTAAACAATTTCCCTATTTCAGCTGATTTCTCACAAGTTGTGCTATGATGACGCATTGATTTCCAGCGACCAGTGTGTAAACTATTTTTGAAAAATCTATTTTCAAATTTTGAAGAACCTCATAAATCACATGAAAGCTGACACGTAAGCGGTCCTGAAAATCTAATTGAATAAATTTTCCATTCAGTGATTCGCGAGTACTAGCCTGTCAAAGTTGGAAAAGCAGCAAAGATCAAATGATTTTGAAAATCGAAAAATTGAATAACTATCGCAATTCATGAAAATTGCCTTATAATTGGAATACAATATGCTTGGGACATGGGCTAATTTTCCACCAAACGGCTAGTTTCTGACTTCTACTAATCTTTCAAAACTTAAAAAATCGGCTTCTTTTGATGAATTTTAATTTTTGCAAATTTCTTTTCAACCAAAGGAAAGTTCATGTATTTCCACTATTTCTTAACAAAAAGTGAGCTAGCATACTTACCGGAAAAGCAAGGCCCTCGAAACTTACCCACAGTTTGCCCCTATTAGAGCGAAAACGGCACACGGTCACCTCGTAACTTTTTGCGAAATTTCAGAATTTGACCTGTTATTGCTGCAGAAAGAAGCAGCGCTCGAAAGCCGGAATACTTTTATTATTTAGTACTAGTAACAGTTTACATTCGTGGCAAAAAGTTTCAAAATTGGTCAAAGCTTTAATCCACGAGAGCTGAAAAAAGCTTTTCGAAAAACCCATTTTGAGCACCCAAATTTATACTTTGGCGTCCTGCCAAAAACGGCGTACATGAGATATTGTTGCTTGATTCTGGATTATTTTCAGTCGGTTGACATTAGTTTTGGCCAGGCATGGGTGCCAGGCCCCCAGTCAATACTCAATAAGGGAGCGTATGTAGGTAATGTAGATGGTTCTCAGCTGTTCTTTATCCGGACCCCAGTTCCTTCCAGGTAGGGAACTTAGAGTTGCGAGTCTAGGCCGGCATCGTTGTCGGAGGCTCGGCACGTGCGGTCCAAATCCAAGATTCCAGTCAAGTTTGACCCCAAGGAACACTGGATTAGGATTCGAGGAATTCGAGTGCCGTTGAGAGTGAGAGCTTGTTGATATTTGGACTGCGCATTGTCTCGAGGGCACCCCCACTGTTCATGCACGTGCTGAGGCCGATTTAATCCCGATTGATTTCCGAGCACAGGAACTCACCGCATACAACTACGAAAAGGCATGCCGCTCCCGGCTGATAACCCAAGACGAAGAACCGCCATTGCTCCGGCCCCCCCCGACCGAAACTTAAGTCCCACACTTCATGGTGAGAAACTGGTCAAAAGCTGGTAACTGACGCAGGACTTGATAACCTGCCTTCGGCAGCCCCATGGAGAGGGCACCACAGTATCAACATCTACAAAGACCTTGGCTCAACGGTACCTAAACGCTGCACCAGTCCAGCTGAACTGGCCAAACTAGCCAGTGAAACTCTAAGCCGTCTACCACCAGCCCAAGTCATCATCTGGACGGACGGGTCAGCTGTGGACTCCTACCAAAACGGAGGCAGTGCGCTAGAGTAGAGGACGCTGAAGGAAATGAAATCCAAACCATCAAGACACCGGCTGGACTCTTTACCTCTTTACCGCGGAGCAGCTCGCCATGAAGCTTGCCCTGGAATACGCGAGAAGGACCTTGGAGGACGGCTTATGGACCAAAGAATCTGCAGCGATTCCAAATCCCTATTGCAGATGCTGGCTTCAGGGCCCCAGTGCCAAGAAACGGTACTTGGAAATGACATCTGGAGCTCCCTGCTAACAATCGCGGAAGGAGGCACTAATATTACACCTCAGTGGGTCCCAAACCACTGTGGAATCAACGGAAATGAATATGTCGATCTGGCAGCTAAGGAAGCCGCCAAACTGGATCAGACCGCTACAGCTATTGACTATTCTACTGCAAAGTCAGCAGTGAAAAGGTCAATCAACAACAAGCTGCACGATTCCATGAATGATCCTACCATAACCACAGTATATCCGAACATCAAGGCACCTTCAATCTCCCAGGAAAATGGCCTAACCAGAAGGGAACGCTCCCTTCTGTCGCAGCTTAGATGCAGAGGCCATTCCAATATCCTAGCCAGTTTTCGGCACCGACTTGGCGTCGACAGATCCCCCTCTGCCCGGACTGCCACCTGGAGGAGGAGGATCTAAAACACCTATTCCTAGCCTGTCCCTCATACCGACACGCCCGGCGTAAATGGTTTAGGTGGAATCCCTCCCTGGAGGTCCTGTCCTCGGGTCCCGTCAAGGTTATTGGGTTCCTGAAGGATGTGGGGCGCATTCAGCTGCCTCAGCCAAATTGATTGATTTCAATGGCCCAGGAAGACAGAAGAAGAAGAAGATACATATTGTTGCCCACCCTATATTATATGAACTTGTCCGCAAATTATGCATCAGATCGTCCCACAGAAAAGGGTTTCTTGCCTTTGACTAGGAATTAGCTTTTGGATCTAAGTTTTATTTCCGGTTATGTAGCTCTGCAACTGTCAGCTATAAAGTTACGTATGTATATGTGTAATGCTGAACCTTGAATTTGTTGTAAGGTGTCGCCTACAGGTGTATCCAATATTTTATCTTTTTAACACCGTCCGACCATTTAGCTTAATAGCATCTTCCTGATCTGTCAATGTGTAGTGTTACGTAACAGCACATAAGTTGTGCTTGATTTGTTCTTTATGTTCTAGAGGAAGCTTTACTGATTTTTATGCCATGTGTGAAACGAGCTTACAGAATTGTGAAGGGAGCCTTTTGCCTGATGCATGCACTAGGGGTGTTCTGTGGCCTTATGTCGGGCTCAGGCTTCACGCCTGTTGATCGTGCAGAACATGAAATGCTGAATTATCTGATGACCTCATAGAAAAGTTACAAGCTATTACTTTAATGATCTGGTGAGTGGATTCTAGTTTTTTTCTTTCATGCTGAAACACTACAGTTGATATCCGTATAAGTCACTTCATTTGATTAAATGATGCTCAATGAAGCCATTTATTAAATTAACCATTTAGTGATAGATATCATTGTTCGGAGTGGAAATCTGTGCTAGTTAGTGTCAAACGCTAACCTACGCCGTATCCTAGCAGGCTACAGAATACCTTTGCTTGGTCAGATTACCGGATTCGCGTGTCTTCCTGCTTCCACGATTTGAGCTTTTATCCTAGCTTACTGCGTTTGTTATCAGCTTATCTTTAGGACAGTTTTTAAGTACTTAGGGGGGGGTCCATTTTTGGGCCATTTTTTCGACTTTCTCTGATCTCGCTATATTTTATTGTCCAACCAAACGGTATATTTTAACGAGTTTTTAAAATTAAAGTCGTAAGTCTTACGGTTGTCTTACGGTTGTAACATAATGCTAAAATCGTATTAAATTTTAATCCTTCAAAAATTAATTAAAAAATTTTAAAGGCCTAAATTAAAATTCTAATTCCAAGATACCTTAGTCTTTTCATTTCATTTTCAGCATTTTTTCATGTAAAATTTGTTCAGATTCATCAATGTTTGTCGGGAGATTTTTTTGGCGCACGCGAAAAAATGATAACTTTTTCCACTGCCTATGTTTAACACATGAAACCTCAACTTTGAGGTGAAATTACTCGACAACCGTTAGACTTACGACATTAATTTTAAAAACTCGTTAAAATATACCGCTTGGACAATAAAATATGTAAAATGTAAAATGCACATCCACCTATTCGTCCGAGACCCTGGTGCTCGGATAGCGGTGCTCGCAAGCAACATTTATGCTTATTAACACATCGCCCTTGATCTGGCAAAAGGGCCTAACTAGACCAAACGGTCGAAATGGCGTTTTTTGCAGATTTAGGTTTCTTTATGTGCTGAGTTTAATCTGGCAAAAGGACGTATCTGTACGAGCTAAAACGAAGAAGTTAAAGCCATTTGTCATTCGGCACTATGTTCAGAAATGATAATAATTGGTCTCTTACAGGGACCTAAGTCACATAGGTCATTTTGACACACTATGATTTCTACACATTGCACACTACACATTCACTGATTCGATATTTGTTATGGCTTACTTAGGTCTTTTTGCCATCAAATTTTACATTCTTCTAATTTTTCCTGTAAAATGGTTAACTATTAATGATCCAGCAGTCAGTAACAGTTCCTTGCAAACAGTAGCTGCTTCTTACTTAATTTTAAATTACTGCGTTAACAGAAACGCCCTTTTTGACAAAATAACGCTAACTTTAATAACGAACGCCAAGTTAGCAGCATTTTTGTCTGCTGTGTTTGGAATTGCATTTAATTCTCAAAAACCAGTAAATCCAAATATTGTACCGGCTTTTAGTTTTATTTATGCGAGCTTTTTTCACTATCTATGACGTACTTTATATACAAAACAACATGAACCTTGAATGCATACATTTCTTTCTAGAAACTGTTACGTCGGACCATGGTTTTGCGAACAGTAAGCTTAAATTGATAGAGGTTAGTCGAAAGAGGCAGAAGTGAGAGCTACGACCGTCGGAATTTTTGATTTTTTGAAAAAATTGTGCAGTTAGGGCAAATAATTTTGTGTGTCAAGAAGAAAATTTTGGTATGGCAATTGGCAAAGAGACTTAAGTGAAAAGTAATTAGTAAATAAATTACCAAAAAAATAGAATGCAACGGCTAAGACAGAAAAACGTATTGTCCAAACCGAAGGTATTTCAGTAATAAGTACGACTAAAAACTTTGCGAAAAATAAACCTACATAAATGCACAAACAAGTTTTTTCTTTACTGAAATTTTCAAAAGGCCATAACTTTAAATTTTGAGTTTTCAGTTAGGTCCTTTTGATCAAGGGCGACATGCGTACGTATTATTGATGTACGTTTTCTTTTGCAGAAGTTGGCAGGATTGCCCATTACTGTTGTAAACAATAAACATTTCAATGAAAAGTAGAAAAGCGGAACTCGGGCCATGCGTAAACAGTCCTGTTATGCGATGTTGATAAAATTTTAGCACAAACCTGAAACTGGGTGTGAGTAACTTCCGCCAGAGACTATAAAATTTGATAGCACCAGCACGAAGCGATGACATGCAAATTTATATGAATGCACATTTTGCCTGCCTACGCAAATGTATACGTATGTTTCTGCTTTATCATGAATGGACATACGTGTGTGGTGTGTGTTCCAACGTATGTAAGAAACATTTTGTGGTGGAAAGTTCGAAGACTGTAGGAGGTGGCCGATTGCTATCCCTGCTCAAAATCTATATATTGTAGGGGAAATTTGTTTCTGACCAATGTTTAAATTCCTGATTTTTAAATTTAAATTTAAATTCAGTGATACTTATATACATGATGATTAATTCGTCGACATTTTCATATCTCAACATCACCGTGATTTCTTGAGCGAGTGCTGCAGTTGGATTTGCCTGCTTTGATCTTTAATCTCAGATTATAGGCTTAGAGGTTTACACTAGGTGGTGTCCTGTGCGGCTTTAGTTTTAGTCCTCTCCTTTTGCTTCTAATTAGTGCTGAGTGTTGCGTCTTGTCTCTTTGATGGACTGATGACTCACTCATCACCGTAAGCCACAATTTCTTTCTATCAGTCTTCTTTCACTTTGAATAGAAATATGAATAATACATGTGTGTATATGGCTTATGGAATATATATATATATATATATATAGGTACGATATAATTGTTTTTTCCAGGTACATAAAAACCTATATTTGACTATACTGAAGTTTGAGATGAGATGAGTGTATACATGAGTATGCTTTGAAGTCAATCTTCTTGCAAGGCTATCTTTCTCGTTGTTAGTTCCTTTTGCCCAGCCCCATTTTCAGCCCAGTCATCAAAGTAGTCCTTTAAAAGCCCTTTCCTGCACCAGGTCACTGGCTTATTTTTAGGCCAAAATTTATGGGGGGGATATGGGGGGGCTCAAAGTTCCCCCCCCCCATGGATGGGGGGGCTCACCAAAAGTGGGGGGGCATATTTTTGGAAAAAATTTTGCAAATTATTTCGTTTTTTTGTGTAAAAATTGCAAAAAATCGCTAAAAATGACTAATTTTAGGTGCCGGAAAATTTTTGAAAATTTAGGGTGACAATGGTGAAATCTGGCAATTTTTTGGGTTATGGGGGGGTCAAAATTTATGGGGGGGAACCTCGAATGGGAGGGGAGGTTGCCGAGTGGGGGTGCCCCCCCCAGTAAAAATAAGCCAGGGTCAAGCTGCAGTTACATTTTCATGGTTACATTTTCATGTGTTTGAAAAGGCCAGGGACAAGACTGGAGTTTTCATAAATCTAAGGGTGTGTATGAAAAGCAAAATATAGTCTACCTAATATGAATACAAGCGCGTATCCAGGGGGATGGGAATGGGGGAATTCCCCCCCCCCTGAAATTGTGGACGCCCGGAAGTTTTTCTATGCCATGGGTAAAACGCACATTTTTCAAAAAATTTTCGCGCCCTCGGCGCGAAATAAGTGTATCGTACCATCATAATACGTGTTTCGTAACCCAAATGAGTATCAGATACCCTATTTGGTGTGCTTTAACCTGCTTTTACATCATTTGGGTGCATCAACACGTGCTAGGGCCGTAAGTATTTTCAACTTCAAGGAATGCTCTGTAAAAATTCCACGAAGGTCACGAAATAGAAAAATTCCCCCCAAACCACCCGCTGACAACATTTTTGCATTCCCCCCCCGAAATTTTTTTCTGGCTACGCTAGCGTCTGAATATATCCTAGTGTGGATATTTTGCGCTTTCCCTCAAGCGCTGACTTTTGATTTTTGGCCAATAACTTTGAAATTTTGTATGGGTGCATACTGGAGGCTGATGAATTCAAAAATTTGAATAAAATTTTAATTTTAGTTTGGTAAGATAACCCCCGCAACTCCAAACTTTTGGGTCGGGATGGCCGAGTGGTCTAAAGCGCTAGTTAGAGCTTCTGATCTTACGGTCGGTGGTTCGATCCCCAGAGGCCACAAAGCTTTCCTGACTCTAGCCAACCCTGCAATCCATCCTTAACTGGTCGGTAAATGGGTACCACTACGGCGGGAAAGTAACGGGAGTCTGTGTAGAAGGGCCGGTCCCCCTTCGACGGATGCAGTCATCATTTGAGGTAACACTCCTGGCTCTACGGCTGAGAATCCGGAGATGAACACCGGCACCCCATGTCCTGTGGCAGGCCGGAGATATCTCCTGGGGTAAACCTTTACCTTTTTTAAGGGAGTGTATATATACAAAGGGGAACCGAAACTTCATTCATCTTTTCGTTAGCTCAGGATAAACTAAAGTTGTAAATATGCTTAACAGGTAAGTAAGCTTGTGCTGAGCTAACGAAAAACGGTTTTCAGATTCGTGCTCAGCGCCCCTAAGTTTTCAGCAAAATTTTTTCAAAAACTTTTTCGGTTCCCCTCGGTCTCCCCCCCTTATCAGACTAAAATCTAAACTTTTTAAAATTTTAAAATTTTAAAATTTTTGAATTCATCAGCCTCCAGTGTGCCCCCCTACAAATCTTCAAAGTTATTGGTCAAAAAAATCAAAAGTTGGGGCTGGGGTGGAAGCGCAAAATGATCCTCTTAGTGTTTTGCGAGGTTTGCTCTTTTCCAAAGGCCGACAATTTCGGCTTATCTAGGTATACTAGCGACAAATAATTTTGCATATAACGAGAGATGGTCACACACAGTGCCACTTTGCTAAAATTACGTATGCACAACATTTGCCTCAAATTTGACACAGCGTGACAGGGAAACGTCTTAAAAAAAGTGAGGGCGGAACCCTCCCAGACGTTGAAAATAGTTTCTAAAATTCGCGAAAATCGGTGCCGTCTGTAAAGGTCCAACACAGAAACTTATATAATGACGGGCGAGTCCGTCCGAAATCGAGACCTCCCAACTCTGCTGAAGGCACAAAAATCCTACAAGTATTCGGTAGTCAAAGACTTTCTAAAGAAATTAGTAAAATTTTTCCGGAAACTGTAAATTGTGTAGTGTATTTAAGAGTGCTTTCTAAGAAAATGTCTTTTCTGAGAAAGGGTGTGCGAAAACAAAAACTGCGCTATTATGACAATTTAGCTTACGTTAGATGCTGGGGTTTTTTGTCAGCATGTCTCACTGTAATGCTGCTTTGAGCCCTGGCCGGGCCAATTCTTTACATTTATCCTGAGTGAGAAAGCTGAATTTCCCTCTTCCCCTCTTTCTCCTGGGTCTGCTTTCAATGGTATATGCACGGTGCCTGGTGCCTTCCGTGTTGAACTTCCCATCGGTCTTTTTGGTCCACCAGCCCTTGGTAGAAGCGCTCTACATATATCGTGCTGGATGCGCTGATTTTATGCGGAAAAAACTATTTTTATACATTTAAAATTAGGTCAAACTTTGTTAACCGTTTTATCATAAACTTAGGCGGTTTTGCCTCTTGCTTTAGTCCATCTGCTGCCGTCTGCTTTCTTCAAATATGTATATACTGTATAAAATTTTTCTGAGCTCTCTTGTGACCCCGACATGGACCACTAGCCTACAATCGCGGATAGCTGCTTCGGGCAAGTGGCCCATGTCACGAGCTCAGTTAGAACCCCCAGAACCCCCAGAACCCCCATCATGAAGACTGTTCGTTAGTAACGTCGGCATCTGTACTTACCGAAAACTTAAAACTGTTTTTAGTTGTCAGATTACGGACGGGGAGACAAAAAGGAAATCAAGAAAGTTATAGCTAGCTCAAACAGACAGTACATAGTTTGAGTTGGTTTAATTAGATTGCGCATATATACAGATTGGAATTATTTCGTACATATCTACACCATACGTACGTATGTTACGTTCTGAATTCTGATTATTTATATTCATCTAGGCTTAAAGAACATATTGTTGACTCAGTGAGACTTTCATTTTGCCTTGCCTGCGTCTACCGTAGGAAGGAAGCTTTTTGCGTCTGAACTGAGTCAGCACTTAATGCTTAGACTTAGTCATTATTTCATTTGACTCAATCCATCGTTGCTTCTACATAATTTAAACTTCTTCTATAATTTGCAGGATCTGACTAAGCTTTAAGTACGTATATTTTATAATCCCCATGTCAGCATAATCCTCTTCGGTCGGCTGTGCATATCTCGACTAGAATAATAGAGGGCGTACTCCTAATCTGGCCATTGTGTTGTGTCACTGCGGATTTAGATTTGAATCTGATTTAATTGTACTTATCAATCTAATGTGGAAACAAGCCCTTGAAGCTGTTAGCCTCTCCTGATTTTGACAGTTATATGCTAATCCTTTCGTTGTTGCGTCATTTTTGACAGAATCTATCCGTCATGATTTTTGCAAGAAGGAAAAGAATTCTGCGATTTTGCAAGGTAAATGTATATCTAAAGTGTTTGTGTGTTTAGTTTACCTTTGGATGTCAGAACTAGAACGATGTTTCAAATTCTTAATTTTAAAGTTCGATATACCGAATATATATATATATATATATATATATATATATATATATATATATATATATATATATATATATATATATATATATATGTATGTGTATATATATCCGTACTGCACTGTACACTCACCAAACTGTCTCCTTTCCTTCTGCCCCTGTCTTTCCTGGAACTTCTCTGAATATTCTAAATAGTATTCCTGAAACCTATGTATATAACTAGCCTAAATAGGGGGTGATTCTTCCGTATACGCACACATATGTCTAAAATTCGCAAAACTGAACCGATTCAGCTCAAGTTTGGTACGGTACATTTTAACACATTTCTGATCAATCAGCAACAAAAATTTAAAATATTTAAAAATTTAAATATATATTAAAGTTTTTTTAAGAGGGACCAACACCAAAGGATACCAAAAAATTTTTTGTCTCCGATTTCGCTGAAAAGTTGCATACAGGGGTTTTCAGGTTCATCACTTCAGCTGAATATTAGGAATTTTCATTTTGAAGAATATATCAACGAAATTCACTTTTACTGGCTTTACTTGTGTTTATGATTCCGTGAAAGATGCTTTTCTGGTGAATTATTATGAGAAATTGCAAAATTTGACAGTACCTGAAAAAACTTTAGTGGAGTCTTGAAAACTGTGTGGATAAATGTTAGCTTTAGCTGTAAAAGGCTGATGTTAACTGCCGTCAGCATGATATCAATTTTACTACATTCTTAGAATTCCTAAAATTGATTCTCCGAATTTCAATGATTTCTTGTCTAATTAAACTTTGTGTGAGTCGACCGTATGATATACTTTGCGAGCTTAACACTGTCAAAAATTATCTGTATATCAGTTGTTCGCAGAATGAAATACTAAAATTTGTGCGAACTTTAGAAAATGATAACATGTATATATAAATGGTTACATGATAAAATAAAATGACGCAAGTTCATTTGTCTCTATATATACACACACGTTAGTGCTGGTCACGTCATTACCAGCAGACTGCTGTCAATTTGATGCGTCTATTGCGATATTATAGCTCGAATTTAGGGTTTTATATATGCAATTTTTAGGGTGTGGGTAAAACCCGACCCCGGCTCCGGCCCCGGCCCCCGCCCCGGCGCACCTGGGTAAAACACGGCACCGGCCACGGCGCATGCATTTGTTTTAGATGGGTAAAACACGGCCCCGGCCCCGGCCCCGGCGCAGGGTAAAACCCGGCCCCAATGGTTAGAAAACCCGGCGCAGTTAAACACGTGCATATATATACGTGCGTATTATGCATGCAAATATAGAATATATACATTGTATTTGCTTACGATAATGCAATCCCTAGCAACAATGGAAAAGTATATCACATTGTTTTGTTTTCATTATGATTTTTTCAGTTAAGTCACGCAATTACATATTTTTCTTATACGTACATTGCTTTAAGCAAGCATTTGTATATAATGAAATAAATGCATAGCAAAAGGTTTAAATTTATTTTTACCATACATCACGAAGTTTTAAAACAATTTGAAACAATGTTTAGAAACAATACGTAATTAAAAAGTATTCAAGAAATTTTACTGACATAGCTACACCAAATAAAGAAAATGACGATAAATTTAAATTTTAAAATTCAAAAATTATTGTTTACTATGGGGGATAAGACATACCAAAATTTTCCAGTTCTCCTTGATGTCCCCCTGGAAAAACGTAAAACTTAAATTTTTTAAACTTTAGGAATGTCTTAGGAAGTAATAATATTGGATAATTTTAAACTTTTTAATCGGTTCTTACGAAATATAATTCATATATTTCAAAATTATTTATTTTCATAAGTACCAACCATGAATTAATACAAAATGGCTACAAAAGGTTGGGTAACACACTGTAAAGTATAAAACTCAACTCATAAACTACGCCTTAAATCTTTACACATACGCGTAATTACACATACACCTCTGCTATACTACATAAGAATTTACACTGTAAGTGCGCCGGGCTAGTGCGCCGGGTTTTACCTACTTATTAAACTCTGTGTGCGCCGGACTGGGGCCGGGGCCGGGTTTTACCCATGTGCGCCGGGGCCGGGGCCGGGGCCGGAGCCGGGTTTTACCCAGTCCCAATTTTTAACAAATTTTCCGACTACCCCAAGCTGTCGGTTCAGTGTGTTTTATGTTATATATATATATATATATATATATATATATATATATATATATATATATATAAAAGAAAAAAAAAAGATCCGCACAAAGGAGGATAATATGTGTGTGATGGCCTGTTTCTATCCTTAAAATTGATAAAATAAAAACAAAAATGTACATATATATACCACAACACGTTTGGGTGAATGGCTCTATGACAAAAGTTGCTCAGCTCGCTTAGGGTTTTCATTTGATGCCAAAGTTCACCACTTTTAAAAATTTCATTTTTGACCCAAAAACGTCTAAGTCCCCACCCCACCCCACCACAGCACTCTACAGCCACTTTAGGTACGCACTTTTATGACAAAAGTTGCTCAGTTCGATGCGTGCTTTCATTTGGTACCAAGTTTGACCACTTTTGAAAAATTTTAGTTTTGACCCAAAATCGCCTAAGTCCCCACCCCACCCCACCACAGCCACTTTGGGTACGCAGTTCTATGACAAAAGTTGCTCAGCTCACTTAGAGCTTTCATTTGATACCAAAATTGACCACTTTTGAAAAATTTTATTTTTGACCCAAAATAGCCTAAGTCCCCACCCCACCCCACCACAGTACTCTACAGCCACTTTGGGTACGCAGTTCTATGACAAAAGTTGCTCAGCTCACTTAGAGCTTTCATTTGATACCAAATTTGACCACTTTTGAAAAATTTTATTTTTGACCCAAAATAGCCTAAGTCCCCACCCCACCCCACCACAGTACTCTACAGCCACTTTGGGTACGCAGTTCTATGACAAAAGTTGCTCAGCTCACTTAGAGCTATCGTTTGAAACCAAATTTGACCACTTTTGAAAAATTTTAATTTCGACCACTTGACCCCCTCCACCCGACTGACCCTCCCGACGGCAAAATGGAACTAGCACAGCAAAATAGGTACGTCGGACGGCAAAACGGATACCGGGAATGAGCTGGGCGCACCAGAAAATCCCAATAGACAAAGTTTTCGGAGGCCAGGTAAAGCCTACTATGGACCTCCAGGAAGCGGTTTCCGACTTGACCCTCCCGACGGCAAAGTGGAACCAGCCCAGCAAAATAGGTGCGTCGGACGGCAAAACGGATACCGGGAATGAGCTGGGCGCACCAGAAAACCCCTATGGACAAAGTTTTGAGACGCCAAGTAGAGCCTAGTATGGACCTCCAGGAAGCGGTTGCCGACATGACCCTCCAGACGGCAAAGTGGAACCAGCACAGCAAGATGGATGAGTCCTACGGCAAAAAGGACACCGGGAATGAGCTGGGCGCACCAGAAAACACCTATAGACAAAGTTTTGAGAGGCCAGGTAAAGCCTACTATGGACCTCCAGGAAGCGGTTTCCGACTTGACCCTCCTGACGGCAAAGTGGAACCAGTCCAGCAAGATGGGTGGGTCTGACGGTAAAACTGACTGCGGGAATCGATTCTCCGTGCCAGAAAACCATTGTATGGAAGATTTGAGCTTTCAAAGTTAAATAGATAGCGAGAAATTTCGATTTTTCATTTTTCGAATTTTCGCCATTTTTGACGGGCCACTGTGGTCGCTAGGGAAGTGATAGAGAAACGCAACCTGGACCGTTAGTTAGTTCAATATATGTAATTTCTGAATATAAAAAGAAATCAGCTCCAGCTCGTAGTGCTCGACCTGAGCGACGACCACAAAAATGGTCACTTTTCGCTATGAGCCGACTTTGCGGCGCCACTGCGGCGCTGTGGCGCAGCTGCGGCGCAAAAAAAGTTGTGATTCTTAAATTCTTTAGAGGGTACTACTAGACCCCATAGCCCTTTAGGTTGGCCCACCGCTGCAGATCACGTGAAAGCGGCGAACATTATGTACAATACAACCATCAAATAGGAGAAACCGGAAAAAAAAAACATCGCCGCCATAACCGGTCCGGGGCGCAACTTTTTAACGGTAAGTGATACGGGGCTGAAACTTCACAGACATACTAAACTCGATGTGCTCTACAATTTGCGCATGAAATCTGCGCAGGATCTGCGCAGGATTTTGCGCAGCTCCTGCGCAGCTTATTTTACACTGTCTCCAGCCACTTTTCACACATATTATAGCCTCATCGCGATATATATATATATATATATATATATATATATATATATGTATATATATATATTTAAGTTATATATGCTTCGTTTCACCATATGAACTAACTAAATGATTCTACTTCTTCCTCAAAAATTTGGGGGGAAAGTGGTGAAAATTCGCAAAACACATTTTTGCCTTGTTACGTATTTTTTGACTTGTTAAAACAGAGAACGTATATATATACCAAAGAGATAAGCAATTTCGTGTCCGAATTTTGTGTAGGCATCACATCGAAGATTTAACCACTATATAGTTCATTTCCAATTTTTTGGGCAAGTGCTTTGCATCGTGCTATATATTTCGATGTCAGCTCTGTAAGTTTTGTGGCTCAGTTGCATCGAGCGTCTGCGCGTTAAGGGGGGTTAATGGGGTCAAAAATTCGGGCCAGTCTCGATTACCCCCACCCCCACCACTCAAAATCCCTAAAGCTTTACCAAATGAGCTAAAATTTGGTAGTGGTATGTTTTCGACTACGCTGAGTGAGGTATAGAACGTTTGAACGATCTTGATTAAGTTAACGTTGCCAGATGCGAAAAATCTAAAGTTCCAATTTTGGGCCATTTTCAATAGGACTTGGAGATTTTGTGTGACGAACTTTTTGTTCCTGGGCGAAATCGCCTCAAATTTCAATGGTGTGTATAGAACCCTAAGGAGTACGTATCAATGGCACCATTTGAGGGAAATCGGGGAGGGTCAAATTTTTGATTCAAGTAGCCCTTCTTAAACAGAAAGTCTGCACGTTAAACAGAAAATCGTGGGTTCGTATCTCGCCAGGATCCAATTTTTCGACTTGGCAAGCGGTATGGTGTGTAACTTTATTTCTATCTTCTCTTGGTGGGATATAGCTTCCGGTCGCCTACCGTCAGCTGGTATGGCTTGATAAAACATATATACCTACGTAACTTTTTGTTTGGACAGTTGTCTGTAGTTTCCTGCTTCTTACTTGGGGCCTACGTATATATGTATACTCCAATTAATATACACAGAATAGCTACGGCATAAATAGCCCCCCCTTCTGCCTGGTTTATATATCCTTTGAATTGAAGTTAGATACTTCATAACCCTTGGTGAGCCTGCCATACTATGGGTCCTTTCAACTGGACCTTTGGACAGTTAATGGCCTTTCGAAGTGAAGAAACCTGAAACGTGATTGATTTTAACGGGTGTCTTGGCTAACAAGCAACCGTCCGTCTTTGTATATATATATATTGCTATGTATTGAAGCTCTTGCTATAAATATATACTTATACGTATATTTTCATGTGGCAGTGTGATTGTAGTATGTGTATGGACGTATGTGCCCATTTCGGTCCTTTTGGTGTGTAGTAAGCTTTTCCAACTACACGTACGTATATATATATATATGACGGCGGCTTTCTATGTTCTCGTATATATATATATATATATATATATATATATATATATATATATATATCATAATATCATAGGTATATACGCATATATATATCGGTATATGTGTTCCTATATTGTAAATTTCAGAGTACTAAACTTCTTCTCTCTACTTGCTTATAAACATTCCACAGGCTTCACTAGCCAAGATCGCTCGTCATTTTGTTTGTGTCCTTTCCTTTCCTTAAATTTGAAGACTTTTTAGAAGTGATATAGAATATGTGTGTGTGCGCACATAAATGTGCCTGAGTGCTGTTTTTTACCTCGTTTCTGTTGCCGTTTCGAAGAAGTTTTTTGGACACATGTTTGTTGTGGTCGGTCGGACGGTACTTGGTTGTGTCGCTTTACTATTCATTATATATATTCAATTTTAAATTGGTAACACATTGGGCTGACATGCCTACTTCTAGATTCTATGTGTAAAGTCGTAACGGATATGTCATACAAACGTTTGTGTTACGTATAGGTAGCTTTTCGACTAAAGCCTTAAATTACTCATTTAGGCTACGTTTCATAGTCAGTTTTTACGACCTTTTTCAAATGTTCGGAAATTCCTAACTGCAGACACTTAAACACACACTCGTAAGTAGTATATAACTATTTGGTAAAATTGGCGGTATTATTCAAATGTGGTGTTGGTGTATATGTGATGTATATATAAAACCTTTTTGTTGAGTTGTCCAAAGTTAAGGTTTGATTTTAGGAGTTTTGAGTCCAGAACGTGCATGTATATATACATCTTCTTGCTTTTATATCGCTGCAACCCACAGGGGGACAAGGCCGGGGGAATCCCCCCTCGGCGAAGTCGTTCACAAGGGATCCCGAAATTGCTCCCACAAGGGGTAAGAAAATTGGCCAAAAAACTAAGCTTTACGACCAACAATTTTTTGCTAAAAACGTCCGAAAAACGTGGTTTTTGCTAAAAGTCGCTGTTTTTCGTTAAGAAATACAAAAATTGCTTAACAATCGCTTTTAAATTTACTCATGGGAAAAATTGTTTCCACAAAGGGTATACGAAAATTTGCTTCCACAAGGGTCAGTGCAATTTGACCTCCCGACTCCCGTTCAGGTATGCGCAACCTCTAGCTTATTTTTGAATTTGGCTTTGTTCTCTCCCCTCTCAGTTCTAAGCTTACGTACTAGATTTAATTGCAACGCAGGTGAAAAGCAGTGTTAACTCTAAAGTCTGACCAAAAAATGTAGAAAGCGAATTTGTTTTCTTTATATCTCAAAACCACTTCAAGATAGCTACCATAAAGTATATATTTTCTGAGCCGGACTGATGAGATCTTTCTTTTCGTGAAAAAAATTTTTTGAATTTTCCCGTGCGATTTCAAAGGGCGCCGCTTTTATATGTCCAGAAAGATTGGTACATGGTAATGCCGCGATTTTTTCAGGAAAATTTTCCCCTTGCCTGAAACTCCTATACACCAAATTTCAACTTTTTTGGTTGAAAATTGCGTGAGTTATTCAATTTTTTCGATTTTCAAAATCCTTTGATCTTTGCCGCTTTTTCGACTTTGACTGGCTATTACTCGTGACTCGCTCAGTGGAAAAATTTTTCGATTAGATTTTCAGGACCGCCTAGGCATCACCTTTGACCTGATATAAGTGGTATTTCAAAATTTGAAAGTCGATTTTTTCGAAAAATACCACTTTTTGACCCAAAATTTCGGTATAGCGATTCTAGCAAAAGTGAGTAAAAATAGGGCCGTAAAAAAGTAAAAAGTAGGCAGTAAAAAAAATTTTGGCCGTCTTTGATGTTGCCGCCTTGATTTGCATGAGCCAGTGTCAACTAGCAAAAACCACCTGAAATAGGGGAAATTGTTTGAAAAATCATTGCGGACGTAATATAAGTCGTAGCCACGAAAGCTTTATATCGTTGGAGTCACCTCAGATTGAACTTTATGATTATGCTATTTTTACTCACTTTTGCTAGAATCGCTATACCGAAATTTTGGGTCAAAAAGTGGTATTTTTCGAAAAAATCTACTTTCAAATTTTGAAATACCACTTATATCATGTCAAAGGTGATGCCTAGGCGGTCCTGAAAATCTAATCGAAAAATTTTTCCACTGAGCGAGTCGCCAGTCAAAGTCGAAAAAGCGGCAAAGATCAAAGGGTTTTGAAAATCGAAAAAATAGAATAACTCACGCAATTTTCAACCGAAAAAGTTGAAACTTGGTGTATAGGAGTTTCAGGCAAGGGGAAAATTTTCCTGAAAAAATCGCGGCATTACCATGTACCAATCTTTCTGGACATATAAAAGCGGCGCCCTTTGAAATCGCACGGGAAAATTCAAAAAATTTTTTCACGAAAAGAAAGATCTCATCAGTCCGGTTCAGAAAATATATACTTTATGGTAGTTATCTTGAAGCGTTTTTGAGATATAAAGAAAACAATTTCGCTTTCTACATTTTTTGGTCAGACTTTAGTGTTAACCACAAAGATTTAAGTTATATACATACAAACCAGTTAGTGATGATTACCATCACCTCACCATATATGTAGTTCGTTATATATAGAAGTATATATACGTATATATGTAGGCATGGTGGGCTGAGGAATAACTAGCAAAGAAAAGATATATTTAACTAGGCTGTAATAGCTTCTTTGCAAATGACGCAGGTTTCAGTTCTCAACTTACCTTAGGCAAATTTTATTTTTATATAATACGTAGTCTATTATATATATAGATTATATAATAATAGATTATATATACTAGTTATATATATATAATCTTATATTATATATATATATATATATAGCCTGTGGATGGAGCGTATATAATTAAAAGGATTTTCTCTATTAGATCCCTCTTGCCCTTTCTGTCGAAAGGAGCCAGATAAGATCATGTTTCTAGGAATTAAAGCATATATTCAACAATTTTTTCTTTATTTTTTGCCACCTGTCCTTCCGCTTCCATATATAGATAAAGCATGTATATATAAGTAGCAGTTACTTACTATATAACTGTAGAACTTTCGGTAATTTATATGTCAGATTTTATTTGTATAATTTTAAAAATTTCGGTCTATGACTTTGAATAGTGTGGTGAAACCAGTTTCAAATTATCCAATTGCACTTCTTGTTGCAATAGTTACGCATACATTACTCATTATTATAGTATTTACGCGTTTATATATTGCGCGCACCGAACCTACAGTTTTGTGACACCTATCAATTCATATAAGTATACGTTTCGGCTTTCTAAACTGAAAGATGTGTGTATTTATCAGAATTGACTTTTCTAGTTTTTTCTACCAAATAAGAAAATTATATATATATACCAATTGTAATCGATTTTATGTTTTTTAATGTATTCAGTGTTGCTGTTGTTTCAGACAATGCCAAAGCCATGCATTGATGTTTCTGCTAACAGTGGATCACTGGAACCCATATGCAGCTATGAAAAGTTGAACAAAAAATCCAGCGATTCTGGTGTTAGCGGTGCTTTAAAGGATTTTCGAACGCTTGGTCGCGGATTTTATTCGGACGAAGCGGAAACGATCAGTCGAATCTATTTGGACTATCGCTTTAGACAGGCTACTCACTTTACACTTCAGGAAGAAGACGAGCTTAGACGAAACTATGTCAAGGTTTGTGCTTAAGCAGGAGAAATTACCTCAGTTGAAATTCTGTTCTTACCGCCAAAATCAAGCGTTATCAGGCGTCATAGCATCAATTTAATGTATCAGCTATGTATGTACAACATGTAAATTATCTGAGTTTCTGAAACTAAAAATTTGCAGCTTTCCGTTGCAGTGGTCGCTTTTAGTTCAAGGACTCTTATATAGTTTAAAGTTTTAATTTCTTCCTGACTTTATTTCCCTAAATTTCGGAGAATTTCGGAGATTCAAAAGCTTTTAACCACTGGCTGATCGTCCCGTTCCAGCCTTGAGCCACCATTAGGAAAAACACTGCTTTTGATTTGGTCTGAAACTGACAGAAAACTGTCATCTTTTGTTGGTGATAGCATTATCTTTTTCATGATTATGTTTCTATTAAACTGGACAGAGACGTACGTATATTTTACTCTTTTCATTGCAGATAATGAAACGCCGAACCTGGAAGGAGGAGTTGATTGCCGTCTCAGAGACGCTGATCAACGAGTCCCAATCAGCCTTTGACAATCATCTGATGCATAATCACTCCCCGTCCTCCCCCCTCTCCACCACCCTTCATCCTTCTCAGTTTGCCGTCAACGTGGACTACGGTCGAGCCATTCATCACTTTATGCTCCGACGGACGCCTGTAGTGACCATCGGTCGCAACCCGTCCTGCGATGTGGTCCTCCAGTCCACCAGTCCGCCCTGGACCTGCTCTCGACTTCACGCCATTCTCTACATGATCCCACATCGCCAGCAGATTATTGTGGCCGATGTTGGCTCATTTCATGGTACGTATGAAACCTTTTTTGTTCTCCCTACCTATCTACCTACCTACCTACGTAACTTTTTTTATTCAAAACTTTTAATTTATTTGTGCCGAATTTAATATTATTGGCGGAGAGAATATTGTTTTCACGACGGAATTTTGATATACTAACTTTATCAGCACTCTCTTGAGGAATTTGGTTCTGAATAATATTGAATGAATTCAGACGTCCACTCTCCTTTCCAATCTTTATATATCGTAAATACTTCCTTCGGTACTGTAATTTTGAAAAGTAGCATGCCAGTTTCTGAAGCACAAACGAGCGTTCATGCTTGCCGAGTGAGTCACTCTTTCCAATCAGGCTATGATTTACCCTCGTCTTTATTTGCTTTCACTCTACTCTGCTGAAGATTATAATTAAGGAAAGTAAGGTTTTAGAAATCTCGGTGTTCCAGTTTCTTAGCTACGCATTTACGTAGGTAACATGCCCGTTCATAATGTGACTAATAAACAACAATGACTCATTTTAGTAATGAGGTTTCGTGGGTCTGTACTGCAGTTTGAAAATAGCAGTCCAGTCACGCCTGATTTATTATTAATAAGGAGCACTTTTCAAATCGTGTTTGCCATGCCCCCCACCCTGGCAAATATTCAAGTGACGTAGGAACTTTAAACTTGTTGCGAAATAACAAATAAACTTGGAGCATATACATATAACTGGTTGCTATATGTTATGATTATGACATGTTATTTACAGTTTTTACTTGTGTATTTCCCTTCTTATTTTAGGCATTCGTACCCTGTGGCGGACAAATTTCAAAGAATCCTGCTACAACAGTTTTCGCGGCCATCGTCAGCTGTTGCAGTTTGACTACTCTGAAAAGTTCACCCTTCGATTGGGCAGTGAAAAACTGGTCATCAGCGGAACGGCTCCCCTCCTGACGTCCAGCAACACGGCCACCACATTGCTGGACCTGTGCGAGTCCGAGTCGGGCCTGGGTCTGCCGGAAGACCAGCACTATGATACGGCCGCCACCCTGCCGTTGCCCTTTCCCCAGCAGCAGCCTATGGATACGGTCCCCCGCTATACACCGGCTCCCTGTCGCCCCTCTCCACCTCAGACTGATCTACAGACGCCCCCTTTCTCTGTGACGGACGACGGAGAACTGACGCCTCCGCTTCCACTCGAGCCACCCCCACACCACCACTATTTCGGCGATGTAGTCGGCAGTGTCAGTCTTTCCTCTTCCTGTCCTGAGCGGTCTCACTATTTGGTTACATCGCCAGCTGCTAGGCAATCGGCGATTCCTGCGGCGAGGCGTGACAGTGGTCGTCTTTCTGCAACTGGACTGGTGACTGCTGCTGAACTGGGAGCTTCCTATCCGGACAACTATTCCGATTTGACGGACGATTTGGCTGCCTCGGAGACTGGTTCCTGTAAACCGCTGTGGCCCTATGCGGCCATGGGTGGTCCCCAGCCGGTCCCAGAGTCTAAGCGTGCCGCCTGTCTTAACTGGGTTCGAGATACCCTGCGCCTGTGTGCTTGGAAGGCTCACTGAGCTCTCTCTCGTCACGCATATTAATTGAACTTTTGCAAACTTCCATCTACGTATATATTTTGTAAGCTTTCTTTGTAATCTCATTCTTCTGTTAACATATTATGATATTGTGTAGTCAGATACTTCTGACCTTTTGTATAACTTTTCAATAGTCCTGTTTACTTCTACAAGTTTACGTAACTTTCCTAGGTGTGCTTACTTTGAAATATTTTCAATTTACGGTTAACTTTTTGGTATATAATCTGCAGTTAATTACGAGACTGCTCGCTTAGTTTGAAATCGAATAGTTGAGACGATCAAAATTCTGAATGCATGTCTGAATCAAATTCTGAATTGTACGGAGGCAATTGATATATATTTTAAATATATATTTTAAATTTGTTGTTAAAAGAGTGTTTGTTTTGCGTGACCTGCCTGAAGTCTACCTCCTAATTTAAATGTTTTTCTGCTCACTTTCGGTTCCATTTATTTGTTTAAAAGTTTGTTTAAAAATTTGTGTCAAAAATAATATGCACACTTTTTCCTGGTTTTTATGTCACTTAAACTGAAGTAAATCTTGTTAAAGACCTTTTTTCAAGCACGTCTTGCATTTGATAAGCTGTCTCTTTTCCAAGAATAACCCAAAACTTTTTGGCGTTAGCGTAAAAGTTGTTTGATCTGAATTCCTGGAAATCTAGGACAATACTGTTCTACCTTATCTATCTATATATACATACATAGTGTGTTGGTTATCTTGCTTACGATGAATTCAGGGCGTTGATAACTACTTTTTCCTAAAATTTTGATAAAAGTTTACAGCTCGTAAAACAAACTGTAAACAGGCTGCACGTTGATCTGACCTTTCTTTTAGCAGTAGCTTTTTCTTGAATACATTCTGTGGGGAATTGAACTTGTTTGCTCTCATTGCGTGATGGCAGCATATAACTAAACGGCTAGCGTGCAGGACATTAAAGGCGTTGTTGTACGTATTTTTGGACGCCTTTTCAAGTCAAATATCCATATAAGTTTCATAATTGCCTCTGTGCTAACAAATGTCATTTTATCTGAGAATTGGTAGCGTTACAGACTTATGTTGCGTTACAGACTTATGCTACACATAAATCTGTACTAATTGTAATACCCTGACCAGTATATGCTTTCTATTGGAATCTACCTCAAATATGCTGTTTATTTTACTGTATACAGATTCTGTTATTATATATAGTGCGTTCGTTTAGCTTTTTACTTCTTTTTATAAAATGATTGTTGATAATTGCTTGATATATAGTGTGTTTAATAGAGGTGTGTATTTCTCTCTGTTTGTCACGTTAGTTGATGTCGGCATCTCTCGGTGGCCAAAAGTGTTGGAGCATTACTATTCCGTTGCTATTGTCGTACTCGGAAGTGAGTTAGCTTGAGTCTCTGAATCGAAAATTCCGGCATTCGAAAATTATATATATGTGCGCTATTTGTGTAATTTTTATCAATTTTTTCGATTTTGAGTTATACCTAGTTTGTAATGTAAGCCCTTGAAGCCTAGGTGTGGAACGGTCGATCCCTTCTTGACCGGCTTCTTTGTGTTCACTTATAATTCAAAACTGATTAGTATGGCTATTGTAATGACCCCCGATTGTATTATTGTGGCCGTTTTTTGCTACTTTCTCCATGGCTGAGTTTAGGCCTGACCACTATTTTCTGATTATATCTTGGTTCAGTGTATTTCTGTATATGATGTTATTTTCTTGATTGACCGTAATGTATGTACACATTTTATGGGTAGAAGTAGAAGGCAGACGACTTTGAACTTAAAACAGTCTGTTCAATTGAGAGGAAATTGTGACGACGTAGTTTATGGTGGTACTAAGATTCGCTATGCACTGAGCTATTTTGTGGCCTTATCTCGTGTTGCAGATTGATCATATATGAACAAATGGTAAGCGAACAATGGAACGGTAGCACAGTTTCAGCCTGTTTTGGTCTTGACATTTAGATTAAGACTTTAGTTAAGGCGTAACCCTTCTCTTTTTTCCGGAAAGAGTAAGTTTAATGTTTTAGCTGTCGTTCCTTGCGTTAAACTGGATTTGATGATGAAACTTGAACAATTATGCCCTGAATGTTTGCCTGATTTTTAATCTAATTTTATAACGTGTTGCGATTTTTTTCTTTGACAGATTTGCAATGACAGTTTGTAATATAGACTAGTTTTGATTATCCTATTATGTTAATGGCATGTAAATTTATGAAATAAATTCTGCTTTTTGAGTAAGGGCAAAGGAGAAGTGGATTGAGAGGCTTTGAGAAACTAAGGATTGAACATAATACAATTTTGCTGTTCCGATTTAGTACATTGAGATCTGTTTTAGAACAAGCTCCCTCCATGAGAACTGAAGCCAAGCACATTACTCTGGTATATATTTATTAACTTTAAACGTGTACGTACATACTCAGTAGTGTTGATAGACTAGAAAATGACGGCATCGGTGTCATAAAATATCTGTGACACGACACGTATACCCGCGAAATATTGGTAGAATAGCCAATCTTGTTACTTCTGACTGCATTAGATTCCTATCATCTAAGTGTAATGCGGGCGATTTGTAGTGGTGCTTGAGTCAGAGGTTAAAGTCCCTAGCTCTCACCATTACATAAGAGTGTGACAATCGTCAAGCTATTAGTTATCAGGCTTGCGACATCATCTGCACGATAACGGCTGACCCCCCCCCCCCCCACAAATTGGACCCATCACTTCAAAGAAATTTGCATGCATGTTTGTGTTCTAAAGCTCAAAAACTACTCAGTTGGTTCAATGTGCGTCTGTTGCGAGCTTCAGCAGACAAATATAGCGTGCAAATTTCTTTGAAGTGAGGGGTCTAATTTGTGGGGGGGGGGTCAGCCGTTATCGTAGATGATGTCCCAAGCGCCAAGCCTAATAACTAAGAGCTAGACGCTAGTCACACTGTACTCTTGCAATCATGAAGACCATTCATTTGATCACATTACAGCGTGATTTATGCTACCTTATGCGTTAGATAATAACCATTTGATGTTAGTATAGAACAATTTTAAATGATACCCAGTGATAGTGATGTGGATCGGATCGGCAGCCAAAACAACCTACCGATCCGATCCGCAAATTGGACGGCGATCCGATCCGATCCAGCCCCGGATCGGGCCGATCCGATCCGATCCGGCCATAATTTTAAATTTCAATGTAGACACTTCAATTGCTGTATATACCTTTCCATTTCCTAGTATATGACAAAACTCTTGATCAAGCGTCGCATCTCAATCTTATTTAAAAATTTTTAAACTTCAGCTACAGAATAATGTGCACTCAGCATGGAAAAATGACTAATTGCTTTGTTTTCGGAGTTTAAGATCTAGTGAGAAGAGAACTATACAAAGAGGACAAAATAGGGTTTAGACCAAAAAAGGTGCGCACAAACTTTGGTCGTCTATTGCAAGCTTAAGTATATATTTTTATAGTTTTATATATTAATAAGCGATGTATATTTTTTATAAATTTTTAAAATGATTCTGAGACATTGAAAATCAAGAAAAACCAGAAATTCAGGTTTTATTCCCGGAAAATCTAAAATTATTCAATAATTTGCTAAAATTTATGCGCATTGAAAATTTTGTATCCGTGGGCAAAGTCAAAGATGATTCCGCCGCATATTTTTGCTCTTACAACCTTTTCACCTGACTTACAAAATCCACCCCAGTTACCAGAATTTTAGTTGTTTTCTGGTTTTCGTAGTTTCCGAATATTGAGTTTTTTAAATAACCACGATATGGTTACCATTTAAAAGCTTTTGGCGAACTGAACACGTTGTGTAATTCAATCAACGTCATAAACGCATTCGATTCTCGAATTAACGAAAACAGGACTTTCCGGATTTAAATGTTTTCAATTCAATTACCCACACCTATGCGAAATTACCCGAGAAAGGTCTTGAAGAGCTGAACGACTTGCGTAATACAACTAGATCCCAGAAATGCGCCCTGTTCCCGGAATTCACAAAAATTTCCCTATCTATAAGCAGTGAATTCCGAGAAATTGGTACATTTTCAGGTATTGGTTCTAGCTCATCAAGTCATCATCAATAGCTTTCAAATATAACCATACAATTCAAATGGTAATACAAAACATGCAGCTGGAACAACTTTAGTCGATCATGGAAACAAAATTTTGAATGCGCTAAAATTTTGGCAAAATTTAATATTTCAACTAATTACTATATGCTTTTAAACATACCAGAATAAGTACATTCTCAGCGGCACTGAATTTAAAAGCGGAGTAGACTGTCCAAAAATTAATTAACAGAAAATATCAGAGATCAATACCGTTTAATGGTTTTTATGTGTACACATCAAACATTTATTTAGCCAGAGAAAGAAATAAGAAAACTCAACAACTGCATATTCGACATTTGAATAAAATTCAGATGATAGATTTTGAAAATTTCTTCGAAGAAAATTGGCAATGTAATGTAAAAATTGGTACAAATTTCCAAATTTTGCCTGACTTGCCGGATCGGCGATCCGGGAAAATTAAGCGGATCCGATCCGACCGATCCGATCCGAAAATTTGTCGATCCGATCCGATCCGATCCGACCCCGGATCGGTCGATCCGATCCGATCCGCCGATCCGATCCACATCACTACCCAGTGATACCAGCCGAAGACTGATTCCCTATCATTTGTTCGGATTTCATTTGTTATTGTTAGTATGTTATTAAGTTCGTTCGTAGTTTTACTGAACTATGGAAACTGCATCAAGATGACTAAGTTTCTAAACAGTTAATCTATAAATATTTGGCTCGTCTTCGTATTATCGCGCAATCCGGTGTTACATGCTAGCTAATCTTCCGCCGGCTGTTTCGTCAAACTAAATGTTGACCTAGAATAATTTTCCTAGAACAAATTGACTTATAGCTAGGTGGTGACCTTTTGGGCACTTGTTATTGGTTTACGGCTCAAACCAAGATGGAATTTGCTGAAACTTTCCAAGAACACTTATTTTAGCGTTCTAACAGCATTCGCGCGATTCTGTTTCACTCCCTCAAACTTGTTGGAGGTGACCTGTGAATAAACCCCATACGATTGATGATGCAAACTTGAAGGGGTTAAAGTTAACTCAACTTAGATTCAAAGTAATGGTGAACGGATTCCGGCTCAAATTAATAATAGCAAAATACAATTATATATAATTATTAAACCATACATTGATCAAAGCATTGACTACAGTTTCTATACATTGTTTCTATACATTTGTAGTGGACAAAAGTCCTCTTTTTAGGCCTCTGAGATTCCAGTGAAGAAAGGAGTAAACTGTACAATTCAGAAATAGAGTTACAAACCACCCTTCTGTACAAATTACAACTAAATCAAACCACAATCCGTACGTAGGCAAGTACAATCAACATTCAACAGAATTAGATAAACTAACAATTAATAGGTTCAAGCTCAGCTAAACACAAATCTGGGCTAAAAACGAGGTTAAAATATTGTTCTTCTTTGTATGTTTCCTTTGTCAGTATATAATTTAGTTTCGAAATGTTCAAAGGGCAGTCGAGGGCAAGAGATCTGCTGGTTAAAATGTTCGAAAAACGTCCACGGTAGTTGAGGCGGACCCAGTCAGCAACAACCAGCCAGGGTTTTTTTTAGTTTTCGGATTTGCGTCAACCGTCAACCTTGCGTCCCGCTAAGTTTAAGTTGCGTCCGGTTGAGAAATTTTGCGTCCAGGTAGAATTTTTGTTTTATCGTGTTTTCTGAGCAAAAAATTGATTTACTTATAAAAATTTCGATAATTTCTTTAGTGTAACACTATTTAGACTATTTAGAAAGTTGATGCTGCTTAACATTAATGCACGAATACAAAGGTACCTATAGAACAGAGATGGGGCAATGAAATGCACACAGGGGGGTCTGGGGGCGGAGCCCCCCAGAAGTTGAAGAATTTTTTGCTATTCCGGAATAATCCGCAATGGAAATGTTTAAAAAGATTTTATTTGGCACCTGTTGCAGCTAACCCAATACCTTAAGTAATTTTCAATATTATTGACACTCATTATTCCGATATTTCAATGTCATATATAGTTAACTAGCTAAAGTATTAAAAATTAATGAAATATTTAGGAATAGCATTGAGAAAAAGGTAGTAAATATCAAACATACATTCAGTTTCAAAAACTCTGACAATTACTGATTCCTCAGGTCAGCGGTCAGTAAAAGATCAGCGGGGGGTTGGAGTGGAAGTTGGAGATTTTTTGCAATTACGGATTGAAGCCGTAATAGAAATGTTTGAAAAGATTAATTTAGCGTCTGTGGCATCTAACGCATTTTGTGCGTAATTTTCTATTGTATTGACACCAGTGATGGAACCGGGTCACTTAGGCTTGACCCGGTGACCCGGTGACCCGGTTGAGCCCTGACCCGGTGACCCGGTGACCCGGTGACCCGGTTTTCCAGAAAATTCCAGAATCTGCAAAAAATTTTTGATTTTGCCTGGGAAGGCTAAATTTTTGGCTTCCATGTTCCATCACCACCCCGAAAAGAAAAACTAAGACGTTATGTTTGCTCTAAGTTTTTTAAAATTCATTTGATGGTAGCTGTAGCTTTTTTCTAAATTTATGCAGATTTTAATAGCAAACCAATAATTTATCCGTCTGCGAAACTTTACAGGTTCTAATATGAGTACTTGTCCAAATACACGGAGTATTTTTTAAAATTTGGTTTTCATTATGTATTGCGTTAAATTAAATTAAATTTTTCACTTACCTTCGACATTTACCTTGGTTGCGAAAATAATCTGCAAACCATATTTTACTGAATAGAGTTATGCAATAATCATAAAACTTATAAAGCTAAAGCTAAAACGCTAGACAATAATTTGCCAGAGACAGACAGATTCAAATAACATCATGCTGCGAAATGCTCAAGACTAAAATATAGAAAACAATGCCAATTAATATTGGACATTGAACAAAAATTTAAGCTAAAATTTTAGCTTGGTAAGCCAAAAATTTCTAAAATTTGGGGTAAATTCAGAAAACCGGGTCAAGACCGGGTCGAAGCTCTTGACCCGGTGACCCGGTGACCCGGTTCCATCTCTAATTGACTGACACACATTATTCCGATGTTTCAATGTTATAGATAAACTAATTACGGTATTAAAAATCAATGAAATAGTTATCAAATTAATATGACCAAGAAGAAATGTAGTCACTAAGAAGAAAGGTAGTAAACATGAAAACACAAAGTCCATTTTAAAAACTCTGAGAATTACTGAATCCTCGAAAGGTCAGTGTAAAAGATCAGCGGGGGTCTGGGGGCGGAGCTCCCAGAAGTTGGAAATTTTTTGCAATTAGGAATAAATCTATCATAAAAATGTTGAAAAGAATTAATTTGGTATCTGTTACATCTAACTAAAGCATCTAATGCTATTTCATTCTTTGCGTAAATTGCAGCGTGTATGCGTGGTGTAGTATTATTCTTCAAAAATGCGTTAAAAACCCAAATGTTCACGGTTAATGCACATTGTAATGTTTTACTTATTGATGTGAAATTTGCGAGTTCAAAAGGATCTATGGATACAGGTGGACAACGACTTAACAAATAACATTGAGACAAGATCTTGCACCTTGGCATTCCATGACAAAGTGGTTAACACCAGGGGTCTGGGGGCGGAGCAACCAGAACTCGAAGAAATTTTTGGAAAAAACGGAAAAATTGGTGCTGGAAACATTTAAAGTTTTTACTCTTACAAAAGTGAATTTTCTCCCGAAATAATGTTGCGACTCTAGCTTGCGTCCCGTTAAAATTTCGTTGCGTCCAGATAAGAAACTTTGCGTCCAGACGTACATCTGGACGCAAAAAAACCCTGCAACCAGCACTAACTTAGCACAACATGGTTATCAAAAATAGCCTCTAGACCATTCTCTCGGTGTAACTTCGGGTTTTCAGGAGTCCATGGCTAAACTCGAGTATTTTCTGGTAACTGACAATCCTCTAAACTACAGCTTTTTGAAGGAGCCTGATTCCATCACAGTAGCTACCGTAGCATTGAATTATTTGCATAATATTTGCTATGGGTTTCATAATAATCGAACACGAACATCCCTCTTATACTATTTTTAAGGTTTTTTCTGAAGAACATTAAACCAGATTTCTGAAGCTTCTAGGATGCATTTCCAAACTCCTTACTTTTTCATTTTCTTTACATATTCATCAAAAGTCCAAAGTCATCCATCCAAGTCTAGTACTCGCAAAGTTTTATGAAACCGGCCCCAGATATAATTTATTCATCCAGAGTCCAGACTCCAAATTTAGTGTAATGGGTGGGTATTTTTAGTGTGTCTGATTTATAATAGAAGTGTGTGTGTATGAGTTATTTTATGAAATTGTGTCTTTGCTTGCGAAATTCACGTGTGTCTTAGGGTGTGATTTTATTTCGTCTGTCTGGCTTTTATTTAGTTTGTCTGGCCGCTAGACGGCGCTGTTAACTTTGCAGAAATTTCCAGTCTTTTCTAACAAGCTGTGTCTACATTTACAGCCAATCAAAATTGTCCAAAAGTCTTTCGAAATCAATAAGTCTTCTCCGATTGGTTACTTAGGGGTATGGTCCGATGTAAGAACAAAAAGTAGTCAGTCTTAAGTTTAGCTTTCACAGCAAGTGGACGGTTTTGAGTGGAGACATTTATATACGTATTTTTTTATGCGCAAGCTTTTCCCTTTGTTTTCTTTTACTACTGTCCCCTATAAGCTAGGATCCCTTGTATATCCGTGTTTCTTTACTGCTCTGTCACTTGCGATATTTCTGATTTTCCCCCTTTGACTATATATAACCGTCCCCCGATCTGGTCGTACCGGCCAGATCAGCCCTCATTTCTGATTATTTTCTGTGAATATATTTATGGTCCTTTTCTTGATGAGAATGTCTGAATGTCGGTAAATTAGTAAGTTGTCGAGTATTGGTTCTAAATATTGGTGCGATAGTTTGTTTTGGCAATTTCTTTTGGATTCTGTGACAGTATTTTTGATATTTTGTGAAAACATTTTAGTTAGGTTTTAAAATTGAAGACGGTCTCCAAACATTTGTAGCTTAGATCTTAGCATTTATTGCTCGGTAGGCAGTAGGTAGGTAGAAAATCTGGCAGTCTGAGACTAGGTTGAGCGTAATTTTGTGTGAATTTTCTTGTATATTTTCTGAGTTAGGGCCACTGTTGTTCCAAAGTTTAGGCGAGGTTGTTGCTACAGGTCGACTGGAACAACATCTCCTCAGGTTCTGCCGTTTCCTTGTGCGCAGTACCCACCCCGTAGTGCTTAGTAGTCAGGTTGCCTTCTACTAGCATTACAGTAGGCTGCCAGTTCCGACCTCTAGGTTCTTTTCGAAAAATTTTCCTCGTTTTCCTGCTATTTTTTCTGGTGTTTTTATACGTATTGTGGGGAATAATTTTGTGATTTCTGTACGTATATATATATATATCCTGTGATTGTCTGGGGTTATATTTGTATTATTGTCGGGGGTACGTTTGTGGTTTTGGTGATTATTGCGTATTTTATGTGGGTTTATTGCGCCTATTACCTGCGCTCTGACCCAATTTACGTTTTGCTCTAGTATATTTTTGTGGGTTTTTGGGCTTTTTTCTGTATTTTGTAGCGCCCTTTTGCGCAGTTTATTTTTCTAATCAGTAGGGATCGACCGGAATTCCGGTTCCGGTTCCGGTTCCGGTACTTTTTGGTTCCGGTTCCGGTTCCGGTTCCGGTTTTTGAAAACGTACCGGAACCGGAACCAATTTTAGCCTATGATCAAAAGCAAAATTTTATTAAAATTTTCAAAAATTTTATCAAACTTCTTTAAAACTTTTTGAAAAACTGCGATTCTCTTATTATATAAACAGAATATGATTTATTCAAAATTTTTCGCCTGCGGCGCTATTGCTTTACTTAGAATGTTTAGAATTTGTAATAATAATGTCTATTGTTTTTAAAATTTAAAATTAAAAAACCCTGATGAAGCTAGCCAAAAAGAAGAAAATTCGCTTAATTCAACTTGGAGAAATTGTGCAAATCTACTTTCTTTGAAACTTGTGAAAATTACTTTTGGCTTATACGCTTAATGGACGAAAATTTATATATTGCAACCAGGCAGAAAACATTTGTATTTTAATCAAAAAATTCCAATTACAAAGTAATTATACTGAGATATAATTACAAGCGAAGGAATTAAACGCCGATGTTCTAAACAAGTCCAATTTTGTAGCTGATGTTGAGATGTTATAAGTTCGTAACCAGGCTTAATTGAAAATTCAGCTTAACTAATTAAGAAATTAAATTTTATTTGGCAGTAAATCTCCTTTAAAGGTCAACATACATTCGATTAAATTATTCATCAAAATTCGTAAATATAATGTAAAAATATACGTATATAGATGCCATTTATTCATCGAAAATGTGCTCGAATAATATAAATATAGCATATTCATACAGTGTATATATATAATTTTAAATTTTAAATTTTAAAGCTGTATATTAAAGTTTAACTATGCTATAAGACAAAAATCTCTTAATAAATTGCAAATTTCATGTTCGTTCATTGAAATAACTATAAAATATAATTCAAACGTTATTACAATGTTCTAGTAACTACAAAAACGCGAAAAATTGCGCAAAAATTGTCCAAAACAGCAGAAAAAATTTTCGACTTTTGTAGTGTTAAAGAACTGGTTCCGGTTCCGGTTCCGGTTCCGGTTCCGGTTTTTTAAAGCCAATTCCGGTTCCGGTTCCGGTTCCGGTGTTTTGGAGTTCCGGTCGATCCCTACTAATCAGGGTGTTTTGTGTAATTTTCCTGTGTAGTTTTCTTGTTATACTGCTTCTAACTAGCCATTTTATTACTAGTTATTTCGCTTATTCTAACCTGGTACAAATTTTGTCTGTATAATTTGCTAATCCCCTTATTTTTAGGTTTAATTATAACATTTTTTCTAGAGACCCGTATCATTACTCGACGTAAGATACTCACGCTTTTTATACGTATATATTTTTGCCCCTGGTTCTTTTGATCTCAAGTATTCCTGAATATGCCGAGACCGACCGAAAATTCTGAGGATCCTACCAAAAAGGGAACGTCGTCTGGGGAACCCAGACGAACCCGCCTGGCGTCGACCACCAGTGCTGGGAGAGGAGCGACAAGTCAGGGCCCTGCCGTGAATCCAGGCGGCTATCGACCTCCGGTTACTAGATCAAAGGACCCCAAACCACCTGGCGCGGAGAAAGAAGAGGAGGAACCCTCCAAGGCAGTGGGGGCGTCAGCATCACAGGACGAAATCGGAGCTGGGACGGACACCCAAGAGGGACAGAAGGAACCTGTTCCTCTAGGTACCCTGGAGGCACAGACTAAGGAACAGTTGGAAGCTCTCAAAGCTCAGCTACAGCATATTGGACATGGGCTGGCAAGTCACCTGTACCAGCAAAACCGAGGACCGCCTCCGATTTCTGAATTTTCGGACTGGCGCGGGCTGAAGCAAATTGTAGATGATATTGAACAGGGCTTACAACAGGAATACCAAAGGCCTCGTCTGGGATCGGATAGTAGCCTTCTTCGAAGGCGCCAAAGCCAGCACTGGTCCCAGTCTCCTTCTGGTGGGTTGCTTTGGGACGACGAAGGGACATGTTTCATGGACAAGTCGGTTCGCCGGGACCCGGAACCGACTACCCCCCCTCGACGGACGCATAGAAGCACGGTACAGATCAACCTGGTTAGCCCCACAGCTAACCAGGAGGGAGCCAAAGGAGGGTCCAAAGGAGGCCCGCAAAGCCCGGGGGCCCATGGACAAATGGGTGGTTCCCTTGGCTAACCCACCAGCGGTACCCGCTCGGAGTGCCAACCCCTTGCAGGATATGGTACAGCCAGCCCACCCGAGGCGATTTACAGAGCCGGAATATTATGCCATCAGGGATTTGCTCACACAGTGGCTGGCGGAACTCCCGGCAGTCACGTGGCAGGCACTGGAGGAAAATTTTCCAAGGGTTTGCAGGGAAATGTTGGCACTTTGGCCGACCTCACGGGATGACCCAGATGCTGGGCCTCCCCCTTACCAGATGGGTAGACGACGGACTAACCGTACGTTTAGCTCCAGCACCGCTCCGCCTCCACGACCGCAGAGGCAAACAGAAGAGGCCCCACTTATTGACTTGGATGACTCTTGGGAATCCCCACCTCCAGCCCGGCCTAATCCGCCTGCGGAACCAGCACGACGGAGGGCCCCTTCGAGGGAGCCCACCCCTCCTCCACCAGTACGACGGTTGGCGACTTCAGGACAACACTCCCAACAAAACCATACGCCTTCGGAGTCCAGATGGGAACCACCTGGACTGACTCAATCCGCTCAACACCTGCCAGCGGCGGAACCCGCTGCCTCCTATGGTACGGCTAAGCAACTGGGAGAACATCTAAAGGGGTTCAAGGGCATGAAACCCTTTCAAGGACCGAAAAGCAGCAAGCTTTCAAGTTGGCTGGCTAATTTCGAGGCTACAGTGAAGGTTTATGAGGTTCCCTCAACCTTCAAGTACAGGATCCTGTGGACGCTGCTTGATGAAAAGGTTAAGGAGGCAATGAGCCCTTGTCCTCCGGACAACTTCGACAGCTTGGTGGCCCTGTTGCGTCAGCTATACGAACCACTCCCTGTCACAACGGAACAATACGCGGAGCAGTTCTATGGACGATACCAGCAGACCAACGAACAGGCGCATGACTTCGTAGCTGCCTTACGCGTTTTGACCGTGAAGGCATTCCCCCACGAACCGGTCATGGGCAGGGAAAAGAAACTGGTTGCCCAGTTTCGACGTGGGCTCCGACCAGAGTTGCGAGCCAGGCTGGCGGCTTCTTTGGCTGAAGTCCAGTTTTGGCCACATGTCCGGGAAAACGATCTGATCACGAGGGCATTGCATATAGTGGAAACAGTCCAGGGCGAAATGGAAAAGGAACAGCCAGCAGTAGCCTATGCAGCCCAAGCGGTCCACCGATGCCAGCAAGCGTGGCTTTGGAGCAGTCCTGGAACAGCAGTTTTCGGTCCCACGAAGCTACGACAAACCGAATGGGCCTCGTGTGCTACGGGAAAGACCAGTAGCATATGCCAGTCGGACATTGACCCAGGGTGAGAAAGGCTATTCGGCAACCGAAATGGAAGCCTTTGCGGCCCTCTGGGGATGTCAAAAATTCCGGCACTATCTCTCATGCAAACAGTTTGTCCTACGCACGGACCATATGGCTGTAAGGGATCTGCTGAATAACTTCAAGGCATTGGGATCAGGAAAATTGGCTGGTCACGTATGCTGGAATTCGAATTCACTGTGGAGTATCGTCCGGGCAGGGAAAACCATGTCCCGGATGCGCTGTCGCGCCTATGGCCAATTGAAGAACCAGTTGATAGCGAACAGGAAGCACTGGAGGTTATGTACCCACCTGAGGTGTATGCCTTGACGGCTGCACCGCCTGGCCCACCAACGGTGCTCAGTTGGAAGCGGCAACTTCGCGACGAACCTGAATTTGCCGTCCTATTGGACTTTTTAGAACAGAAGCGACTGCCGGAAAACCAGCAGGAAGCATTGGTCTTGACGAAGCTGAGGTCTTCGTTCAATATTAAAGATGGGGTTCTTTACCGGGATTATCTAGACGAACGGGGTATGCGGCGAGGCTTATCGTTTCCTACGCTCGTGGTACCACGCGACGAACGCGAGAAGCTGCTCGAGGAGGTCCACACACATTTTACGACAGGTGGACATCGGGCCCACAAAGCGGCCTATGCTAGTTTGGCATCTAAGTACTGGTGGCCTCGCATGTCACAGGACTTGGCGGAATATATTGCGCAGTGTAAACCCTGCGCTAAATTTAATCATGGGCCACGGCGTCATCAGGCAACTATGCAAAATACCGTCGTGGTCCGATATCCCTTGCAGGTGATAGCTATGGATGTCATGCATTTCACCCATCGGGAAACCAAACGAGGTAATACCTGTGTCCTGTGTATTGTCGACTATCTGACTCGGTATGCTGAAGCTTTCGCGATGCCGAACGAGCGGGCTGAAACGACGGCCTATTGGTACCTAAATAGATTTGTAGCCCGCTGGGGCGTCCCAGGGCGCGTTCTAACGGATCAGGGCCCTAACTTTATGTCAGCCTTCATGACGGCCCAAGTGGATGCGACTGGGTCGGAGCGCCTCCGGACCACAGCGTACCACCCGCAAACTAACGGGGTAGTGGAACGGTTTAACCGGACGCTACGTAGTTTGATTACCAAATATGTGGATCGATATCAGACGGATTGGGATGATTACCTACCTTGGGCCCTGTCCATCTATCGGGCCACGGTCCACAGCTCTACGCAGGAAACCCCGTATTTCCTGATGACCGGTCGGGATTACCGGTACCCCTTGGATAATTTCTTCCAGAACCACGGCGACGACCCTGTTGAGACATACGATGATGTCCGAAATCAGTTGTTGCCACATCTGGGTGAAGCTTGGAGGATAGCACGGGAAATGCTACAGGAAGCAGCGAATATCAACAAAGTCCGGTATGATAAGAAAGCCACGCCAGTAGAATACAAACCAGGGTCCCTGGTTATGTTGAACGTGGAGAACAAGAACGTGCCGGCTGGACTTAGCAAGAAGCTAAGACCGAAGTACGACGGCCCGTATCGGATTCTGGAAAAGATCTCACTTACGAATTATCGCATTGGCCCGACCAACGGCTTGGGTGACCCATCCGTGGTTAATATAAATCGCTTGAAGCCATTTGGAGATGCGCCGGTCAAACTCCCTGTGGTTCAGCTTTAGGTTCCCTAAAGTTGATATAGTACGTCTAGGATCTGGGCTTTTGTATATTTTTGGGAGACGTCTCCACATCTCTCTTTTCTGCTTTTATGGGCCCATTATTATTATTACCTAGGCTTTTATCTGCTTAAATGTCTTTGGGTGTTGGCACTATATTTGTTACGTTTGTTACAACTTCTTTTCCCTATGGGGGTGGGTTTAAATTCTTCTAAGGGCCTTCTTTGATTCATTCTAGTTTCATTCTTAAATTGGGGTTTTCACTTTACACCTAATAGAATCCATTCTCCTCTTTAATCTCTTGTTATGACCTCTCATTGGGGTCATAATTGCACTTCATTTTCTTTCATTCATTCCTAATCCTATTTAAATTTACCTAGGGGGTTTCTCTTCTCTATCTAAAAAGGAATTCCTATGGTTTTGTGTCAAAAGGTTAAGAAGGCCCTTCACTTGTTTAGGGATTAGGGCCGAAAGACTCTGATTTAAATCATAAGTCCGAAGAACTTACGTTTAACTCGTATACTTGTTATGTACACAAAATTTACAGCCAATCAAAATTGTCCAAAAGTCTTTCGAAATCAATAAGTCTTCTCCGATTGGTTACTTAGGGGTATGGTCCGATGTAAGAACAAAAAGTAGTCAGTCTTAAGTTTAGCTTTCACAGCAAGTGGACGGTTTTGAGTGGAGACATTTATATACGTATTTTTTTATGCGCAAGCTTTTCCCTTTGTTTTCTTTTACTACTGTCCCCTATAAGCTAGGATCCCTTGTATATCCGTGTTTCTTTACTGCTCTGTCACATGCGATATTTCTGATTTTCCCCCTTTGACTATATATAACCGTCCCCCGATCTGGTCGTACCGGCCAGATCAGCCCTCATTTCTGATTATTTTCTGTGAATATATTTATGGTCCTTTTCTTGATGAGAATGTCTGAATGTCGGTAAATTAGTAAGTTGTCGAGTATTGGTTCTAAATATTGGTGCGATAGTTTGTTTTGGCAATTTCTTTTGGATTCTGTGAAAGTATTTTTGATATTTTGTGAAAACATTTTAGTTAGGTTTTAAAATTGAAGACGGTCTCCAAACATTTGTAGCTTAGATCTTAGCATTTATTGCTCGGTAGGCAGTAGGTAGGTAGAAAATCTGGCAGTCTGAGACTAGGTTGAGCGTAATTTTGTGTGAATTTTCTTGTATATTTTCTGAGTTAGGGCCACTGTTGTTCCAAAGTTTAGGCGAGGTTGTTGCTACAGGTCGACTGGAACAACATCTCCTCAGGTTCTGCCGTTTCCTTGTGCGCAGTACCCACCCCGTAGTGCTTAGTAGTCAGGTCACCTTCTACTAGCATTACATTAGGCTGCCAGTTCCGACCTCTAGGTTCTTTTCGAAAAATTTTCCTCGTTTTCCTGCTATTTTTTCTGGTGTTTTTATACGTATTGTGGGGAATAATTTTGTGATTTCTGTACGTATATATATATATATCCTGTGATTGTCTGGGGTTATATTTGTATTATTGTCGGGGGTACGTTTGTGGTTTTGGTGATTATTGCGTATTTTATGTGGGTTTATTGCGCCTATTACCTGCGCTCTGACCCAATTTACGTTTTGCTCTAGTATATTTTTGTGGGTTTTTGGGCTTTTTTCTGTATTTTGTAGCGCCCTTTTGCGCAGTTTATTTTTCTAATCAGGGTGTTTTGTGTAATTTTCCTGTGTAGTTTTCTTGTTATACTGCTTCTAACTAGCCATTTTATTACTAGTTATTTCGCTTATTCTAACCTGGTACAAATTTTGTCTGTATAATTTGCTAATCCCCTTATTTTTAGGTTTAATTATAACATTTTTTCTAGAGACCCGTATCATTACTCGACGTAAGATACTCACCCTTTTTATACGTATATATTCTTGCCCCTGGCTCTTTTGATCTCAAGTATTCCTGAATATGCCGAGACCGACCGAAAATTCTGAGGATCCTACCAAAAAGGGAACGTCGTCTGGGGAACCCAGACGAACCCGCCTGGCGTCGACCACCAGTGCTGGGAGAGGAGCGACAAGTCAGGGCCCTGCCGTGAATCCAGGCGGCTATCGACCTCCGGTTACTAGATCAAAGGACCCCAAACCACCTGGCGCGGAGAAAGAAGAGGAGGAACCCTCCAAGGCAGTGGGGGCGTCAGCATCACAGGACGAAATCGGAGCTGGGACGGACACCCAAGAGGGACAGAAGGAACCTGTTCCTCTAGGTACCCTGGAGGCACAGACTAAGGAACAGTTGGAAGCTCTCAAAGCTCAGCTACAGCATATTGGACATGGGCTGGCAAGTCACCTGTACCAGCAAAACCGAGGACCGCCTCCGATTTCTGAATTTTCGGACTGGCGCGGGCTGAAGCAAATTGTAGATGATATTGAACAGGGCTTACAACAGGAATACCAAAGGCCTCGTCTGGGATCGGATAGTAGCCTTCTTCGAAGGCGCCAAAGCCAGCACTGGTCCCAGTCTCCTTCTGGTGGGTTGCTTTGGGACGACGAAGGGACATGTTTCATGGACAAGTCGGTTCGCCGGGACCCGGAACCGACTACCCCCCCTCGACGGACGCATAGAAGCACGGTACAGATCAACCTGGTTAGCCCCACAGCTAACCAGGAGGGAGCCAAAGGAGGGTCCAAAGGAGGCCCGCAAAGCCCGGGGGCCCATGGACAAATGGGTGGTTCCCTTGGCTAACCCACCAGCGGTACCCGCTCGGAGTGCCAACCCCTTGCAGGATATGGTACAGCCAGCCCACCCGAGGCGATTTACAGAGCCGGAATATTATGCCATCAGGGATTTGCTCACACAGTGGCTGGCGGAACTCCCGGCAGTCACGTGGCAGGCACTGGAGGAAAATTTTCCAAGGGTTTGCAGGGAAATGTTGGCACTTTGGCCGACCTCACGGGATGACCCAGATGCTGGGCCTCCCCCTTACCAGATGGGTAGACGACGGACTAACCGTACGTTTAGCTCCAGCACCGCTCCGCCTCCACGACCGCAGAGGCAAACAGAAGAGGCCCCACTTATTGACTTGGATGACTCTTGGGAATCCCCACCTCCAGCCCGGCCTAATCCGCCTGCGGAACCAGCACGACGGAGGGCCCCTTCGAGGGAGCCCACCCCTCCTCCACCAGTACGACGGTTGGCGACTTCAGGACAACACTCCCAACAAAACCATACGCCTTCGGAGTCCAGATGGGAACCACCTGGACTGACTCAATCCGCTCAACACCTGCCAGCGGCGGAACCCGCTGCCTCCTATGGTACGGCTAAGCAACTGGGAGAACATCTAAAGGGGTTCAAGGGCATGAAACCCTTTCAAGGACCGAAAAGCAGCAAGCTTTCAAGTTGGCTGGCTAATTTCGAGGCTACAGTGAAGGTTTATGAGGTTCCCTCAACCTTCAAGTACAGGATCCTGTGGACGCTGCTTGATGAAAAGGTTAAGGAGGCAATGAGCCCTTGTCCTCCGGACAACTTCGACAGCTTGGTGGCCCTGTTGCGTCAGCTATACGAACCACTCCCTGTCACAACGGAACAATACGCGGAGCAGTTCTATGGACGATACCAGCAGACCAACGAACAGGCGCATGACTTCGTAGCTGCCTTACGCGTTTTGACCGTGAAGGCATTCCCCCACGAACCGGTCATGGGCAGGGAAAAGAAACTGGTTGCCCAGTTTCGACGTGGGCTCCGACCAGAGTTGCGAGCCAGGCTGGCGGCTTCTTTGGCTGAAGTCCAGTTTTGGCCACATGTCCGGGAAAACGATCTGATCACGAGGGCATTGCATATAGTGGAAACAGTCCAGGGCGAAATGGAAAAGGAACAGCCAGCAGTAGCCTATGCAGCCCAAGCGGGGACCCAGGAATGCTGTGCTGTGAACCAGGGCCGCGTTCCGTCCCAATATCCACGACAAGGTCAACAGGCTCAGCCCAACGAGCGACAACCTGGACAAAGGCAAGAAGTCCAAGGGGATTCCAACCGGTGCTGGACTTGCAACCAAATAGGACATCGCCAACGTCAGTGCCCGGAGCACCTTCGAGCCCTGAGACAGCAAGGACCGGCTCCTCAGCAAGCCCCGCGACAGCGCCAAGAGGGTGACCCTCAAGGACAGGGACACGCCAACCAGGACCAGCAACAGCCACGACGTCGCCCATGGGGGCGTGGTATCATTGGACCCTTGTGTTATCATGGTTTCCCACCCCAGGGAAACGAGAATCCGGGGCGCGGGCAGTAGACCCGAACCCGTGTCCCGTCCCAGCTGCCCCTTCCGGTAATGTTGTGATGTCAATCCAGTCTTTTAGTACTAACGTAACTTCTACTGACGACGAACCCTGTTATAATCGTGGTGGTTTTTGGAGTAGTGATTCAGATAGTGATGTGGCTGACAACGAGGAAACCTCGGAGGTCAACCCGATTCCCCATATGGAATTTATCCCAACCCCACGGGGGATTAAACGCCACCCAGACCCTATACCCTCCCCCGACTGCAAGTGTAAATCTTGCAAGCAAAAGCGAAGAAGGGCAGAATGGTTTCCCCCTCATCATTTGATCATGGAAAACGGCGGTTATCCGGACGGCGGGGATATCTATTATGACGGCTTCGGTAAGCAGCGACCCTACAAATTTTGGAACCGTTGGCGTCGGGATGTGAAGCCTTTTGGTGACGGCGGTTCGACGGCTGCTAGGTACAACGTGCCATTCCGGAAGCGGTGGAAGAAGGCCCCTGGTACCCAGTGGGACCAGCTTCCGATTGTGAAGCAACTTTCTACAAGTTTATTTCTGTGATTTAAATTTCGTTTGTTCAGAGATTGTATAGTCTAAATCTCTACAAACTATTCTGTGAATTATTTTGGTCAGTCTAAGCGTTGTTTTCATCTGAAATTATAAAAGTGTACGGCTAACTTCACGATAAATTCATATTTCGTTATCTTCATTTGAATTTCTAAATGTACTGCTAAATTCATGAACGGTCAAACTAAATTATTTTCAAATTATTACTTCTGTGTATAGGCCCACGGTCGGACTAGCTAATTGTCGTCATCATTCAAAATTGAGCGCGTGTCAGTCAGTTGGGTTCAAACTCTCTTCGAGATTAGTCGGGCGCCTGTTACTCTCTTCACGCTTCATTAGTTTTGTCGGGTGGGAGCCTTATTTGTTATCATCTGTTCCCGTCTTTTAGTCTGGAATTTTCCAATACGGTTTGTTATGTTTGTTTTGATTTAAACTTGTTCTGGTGCCTTTATTGTGTTCTTGAAATTTGCATTTGAGTTTATGTCGGTTTGATTTTGTGGAATTTAACAGTAAACTCGCAGTTATTTTGTTAAAGTAAACTCGTATTTTTAATTAGCTCGTTTCTTTATTACGGTAGGCTAGGGTAATTAGGGCGGTAGGAATCTGACCTGCGCACACTCTGTCGAACTGCTGCAATCTTTTAATTCTTCTCCGGAAATTCGCTTGTCGGGGGTCACGCTCTCAGAGCGTACTTTCTACAAGTTTATTTCTGTGATTTAAATTTCGTTTGTTCAGAGATTGTATAGTCTAAATCTCTACAGCGCTTACAAAACAAAATTTCGCTTAAAATCTACCCAAAAATACAAAAAACTCAAAATTTCGTCGAAAATAATACAATTTTTGCCTCAATCGGCCTTATATATATACGTATACAAAAAAATTACCAAATCGTCGGCAAAATTGCTTCAACAGACAAAACAAACTTTCCGGATTAAATCACAAGTAGGGGTGGGTCGGGAATATTGTTACGGAGGACATTTGCGTTGATAATTGACAAATTTTCAACTAAATATGTCCAAAACTTGGTAATTTGGGGGGTGGGAGGTACAAAATCAAGTCAAAATTACGTTTTTGACACAAAAATTAGTCGAAAATCCTCCTAGAACGACGTTTTGCGCCTAGGACGATCGTTATTTGAAGCAATTCGGCTTAAAAATCGTTCAAAAATCGATGTTTGGTCGCTTGGGGGGGGGTTTCGAAATTTTATCCTAAAATTTCCGAAACTTCAAAATTTTGGCGATTATGGGTCCTCAAAAATTATACGACGCTTGGGGGGATCCCAGAAAAAATATTCAGCCTAGAATTTGCCAAAATTCGACGAAAATTGACCTTTGGGGGGTTTTGCGGGGGGGTCAAAATTTTGTCCAAAAATTGCCTAAAATTGCAATTTTCTAGCAATTACGAGTCCCCAAAAATTATACCACACCTGGGGAGTACCCACAAAATTTATTTAGGCACGAATTCGCAAGAATTTGACAAACTTTGCCCTTAGGGGGGGTACAAAAATTTACCAAAATTTGGCGATTTTTGCAAAATTTTTGGAAATAATGCTCCAAGATCAGCTTCTGTTGCTTCTCCTTCGTGTCAATGTTTCTCAGTATCGAGAAAGTTCGGCACAAAGGTTGTGAAAAACCCACGAAAAATTTTCCTAACTACAAAAAAAATTTCAAAATTTTCCCGTCTTGGGGGTGGGGGGGGGTGGGGGGTTTGGGATCCTACCTTAAATCTACCTAAAATTAACTGCAAATTAGGTTATTGGGCTGCCCCAATAACGCAGTATCAATTATTTCGCCGTCCCCCAACTCAGAACTTCTGGGGGGGGGTGGGGGTGGGGGTAAGACAAGTCCCCCAACGGACAAACCCGACTTTCTAAATTTTTCATTTTTCAGAGTTGCACCCTACACAATAGGAGAATTTCAAAGTCTTCAAACTTAAACAAAAAGCGTTTTAAAAGATTCTCCTAATTTTTGCGATTCTAAAACTACAATCCTTTTTCAATAAATCGCAAAATTAAGTTCAAAAATCGTTTTTGAAAATCACGAAATAATTTGAAACTTTTTCAATTTAGCAAACCGGACAGTGGTCCTGTCACGGTCGCCAAATGTTAACTACCGGTTTACTGTCCGGTAACCAAACCGGTACTTAGATGGCGAAACGAATGCAGGTTCTTAGGTCGCTCAAATAGTAGGGGCAACTCGCTCTATGAAATAAAGTAAACCCTAACTATTGGTACCCTAGTAAACCAAATTAAAGGCCATGATTTATTATAAGAACTTACGGTATTTATTAAAGGCGGATCATAAGGCAATCAATAAGCGTAAATTGGCACTACTGGCCCGACTGCACGACAGGTGAACAATAATCAGACTGATTACATAAGCAATTAAGCTACATTATGTAAGCTAGATGGTTGCTGTTTGGATCTGATACAGTGATCATTCACGAAAGAATAATAAAGTAATTTGGGGCGGATTACAGTTAGTAAAGTAGGTTTTTAACAATTCCGTCGGCTGACCATCCAGATCCTGTTTGACCGAGTCACTCAACAAAAACCAGAGGATCTGACGTTTGAGTTCAACAGGGGCCCCAGTGGCTGTCCAGGTGCTTTCGAACATATTGAGCCAAATGGACAAAGCCAGGTCGCTGGAACGACCCTTGAATTTGTTGATAGTCTTAAACCAGATCATATAGTCCTTCATCAAACGTACGGTCTCTGCTGTTGGTTGGACCATATTGACCATTGGGATAGGCCGAGGAATCACCACTGGAGGAATCACCGGGGGAGAGGGCGGATCCTCGTTGGGAGAACTTTCTTCCCTGATATCACCAGGTCCAATCGCCAATTGACGACCAAGGTGGCCTCGCCGGGTGAATGACCCGCGAAGACTCGCCTGCCTCGAAAGCGGCGAAGACGCATATAACGGGTTCGCAGCCCCGAACGGAATGGTAGCTGACTCGAAAATGGACGCGTAGTCACGGTTACGACGAAAGAATTACCCTTCTCTCGTTGGGTTGGGGTCGCTGTACCACGGGTTATTGCAAGCGGTGAGCTTGTAATTGTTGGGCCAGATGATGGAACGTTTGTAGGCTTGGAGGGCACAGGACCCACCAGGTCACTGGGAATGAGTGCCCGACCGGCTGGTTGCGGTAAACCCGTCCATTGACCGCCTAGTTCTGTCGGGTCCCAAGAAAGACGATGGTCACCCAAGGGATGCCAGTTCGAAAAGGGGTTCGGCCTGGGGAACCGGAAACTGAAGGAAGAGTTCAGGTCCAGGTCCAACTCGGGGTCCGGTATACCAGACGTTGGAAATACCGTCCGCAAAAGTTGGCTGAACTGTTCTTGGGCACCACTCTGTTCTGCTGTTCCCAGGGACAGGAAGGTATGAGCAGGAGATTCTGGTTCTTGGTGACCGCTGGGACCCAAGAAAACGTCATTGGTCACCACCGTACGGTCACCAAAGCTGTCATCAAACCCACCAGAATGTTCTCCCTCATCACCAGATGTCGGGTTCCAGATGAGGTCCGGCAAAGGCTGATCCATAAAAGTACGTATTTGCACGGCTGAGCTGGTCTGACCAGGTAACTGGTCTGCTTCCTGATTCACGATCACGGATGATGGATTTTCCAGATTGGCCATATCTTCAGTCAGCTGCTGATCGTTGGACACAATGGCTGTAAAGCCGGTGCCGAATTCTTCTGAATCAGTTGGAGAAACGGATCTTCGTGATGAAGCAGGTCCAGATAACATTTCTTCCGATGAGTTCCTGTTCACCGAGGCCGAATGGGCCAATTTGGAACTGGTCGGTAACGACCCTGACCATGGGCGGCCGCTCGGGCCCCCAGAGGGTTTTCGAGCCGTTCCTTGGAGAGAACCAGCACGGTGACGAGTTGGCAAGCAACCCATGCATTTTTGGGTCGAACACCCATGGGCTCCGCCACCGTCAGTTGTTTGATGGCGTAAGGCCTTTTCCTGCAGTCGCTTCGACGTACGGCGCTTCTCCATGCCTTCACTTGATGACATTCTCTGAGGGTCCAGGCTATCCAGAGTCCCGGTTGCTGATTCGTTTCTTCTATGGAGATCAAGGTCCAGATTGGGGAGATCCAGTTCCAATCCAGAGATCAAAAATCACTGCTCAAGCTGGTGGAAATTCCAGTCCAGGTTCTGAAGAAATTGCTGGAAGCTTGGAGGTAACTCCAGCAGAAAATCAGAAAAACGGCCTGTAAACAGCGAATACAACAAGAACAACGAAACAGAAGACCAGGTAAGGTTTTTAGTGTGTACGTACGTACCCCAAAATTTGTTTGAAAATGACCTACAATTAGATAGAAAATTAAACAAATATGGACAATTATAATGTGAAACAGTGAAGAAAATTATTGTGTATGGGGGGTGCCTGAAAGAGAAAATACAATTGGGACAATTATACAAACAGGAGATTGAGGTAATAAAACACAGTAGAGACCAGGTACAGAAGAAAACAAGTACAGACTAAAATGATATAATAAAATATAGGTACCTACGATTTTATTATAAAATTAACTTAAATCCCCAAAAATGTCCCTAAACTAACTCAGTACGTTGACCCCACTACACACGTACACCACTCACACAATATATTACGTACGTACGTCACAAACAGACCTTAGTCCTATGAAAAATTATACGTACAGTAACAATGAAAAGGATATAGAGCCGTAAGGCTGATAGTGTTGACAACAACAAGACCCAGAGAAAAATCAATAGTGGCACGTAGATAGGCAGACAGGAAAAAGACCAAGCAATTGGTCAAGGCAGTTGTAGAAAAGACCAATAGGTAGGAGTTCCAGATCACAGGAGGGGTTCGCGTAAGCGATTAGGAATTTTACCTGTAAAGGTAAAATTTCCTTCACCAGCTACAGGAAAAAAATTCCCAAAAAACTTACACAAACCAAAAACTGGGCGGAGGACCAGCTTCGACCAGTTTTCCACCTGGCAGACTAATGTAGCGCAAATGTGATTCTCCAATTGGCTACCCGACAAGTAATTGTCGGAGGATCTGTTGCTCAATAGATAACGGACCTGGCTGTCAGGAACCAGAACGGGGAAGCCTCGCCAAACTATAAAGTTATACAAACACGAATAATAATCCTACCTGCCTAGTCTAACAACTAACCCTAACCTACCGAAATAACAAGACCGTTAGGATAAATGATTTAATAAACGTACGTACATACAGTGGGCGTAAGCCCTGGCAGACAGACAATCCCAGACAAACAATACAAACACACACACACACACACACACACACACACACACACACACACACACACACACACACACACACACACACACACACACACACACACACACACACACACACACACACACACACACACACACACACACACACCCCCCCCCCCCCCCCCCCCCCCCCCCCCCCCCCGACCACACCCCACAACAACCACACACCCCCCCCCCCCCCCCCCCCCCCCCCCCCCCCCCCCCCCCCCCCCCCCCCCCCCCCCCCCCCCCCCCCCCCCCCCCCCCCCCCCCCCGCCCCCCCCCCCCCCCCCCCCCCCCCCCCCCCCCCCCCCCCCCCCGACCCCCCCCCCCCCCCCCCCCCCCCCGCCCCCCCCCCCCCCCCCCCCCCCCCCCCCCCACCAGACCCCCCCCCGCCCCCCCCCCCCCCCCCCCCCCCCCCCCCCGCCCCCCCCGCCGCCCCCCCCCCCCCCCCCCCCCCCCACCCCCCCCCCCCCCCCCCCCCGCCCCCCCCCCCCCCCCCCCCACCCCCCCCCCCCCCCCCCCCCCCCCCCCCCCACCCACCCCACCCGCCCCCCCCCCCACCCCACCCCCCCCCCCCCCCCACACCACACCACACACACAATCCAAACAAACCACAGAATTGAGTAATCCCCCCACTAAAATTGTGACCCCCGCCGGCCGCGCCGCCGGCCGGCCGGCCGGCCCGCCCGGCCTGCCTCGCCCGCCCGCCCCCGCGCCCCGCCCCCCAACCCCCAACAATACCAAATAGGCGCCCGGCCCCCGGCCCCGGGGCGGTTGGGGGCGCGGGCTGGGCCGGTATTTTTGGTCGTTAAATGGCAATTTTTCAATAAATTTCTATGCAATTTCAAGTCTACAAGCAAAATTTCATTTACGAATTTTTAATGGCCTTGTTTTAAGATTATTAATTACACATAATGGATAAAGAATTCAGCTGTACCGGTATCTAGGGGTTTAAGGTTGTTATATGGTGGCTGTCTACTGATTGGATATACCTAATCCTTTTTAAGTTACGTCTATGAGAAAAGTGAAGAAGCTTTTTATATGTGAACAGTTGTTGCAAAGCAATTGGAATGAAAACATTCACTTAATTAGGTTATAGGTATTAGGTAGCCCCATGGTATTGATGTAAGGGGTTATTGTTTGCAGTTTAAGACGTAGTGCTCTTGCTTGTGATTGTAATTGCTAATTTGAAACGTAACCAGTATCCAAAACCTTGGTAGACTGAAACTAATAAAAATTGGTTTTGTTCATTCCCTGCTATTTGATCATGCAAATTAGACTGTTATATATGTCAAAATCAAGTACGTTTACAAACTTAACACAAGAGAGATTTAGCTGGAGGAAGTGAAGAGTTTCAGAAAAAGCAGGATAGCATCTGCGAGAAATAATGGAATCAGGTGTAAGAGTGGGTAGAAGTGACAGCTTGGATTTGTATATGGATAATGTGTGGAATTTTGAATAACAATGTAATATTTACCAAACACATAGTGAGCTCACCAGTATCCACTTGCTGTTATTTATTGTTTGTGAAACATGGACGACATGAAAATAGCTGTAAAATAAGTTGAAATTAGCCGTAAGAAAGTTGAAACAAATTGCCTAACAGTTCGAAACGTTTTTTGCGGCGTCGGGCCGCGCGGCCCGCAGAAATTTGTGGCCCCCAGCCGGCCCACGTGGCCCGGCCCGCCACCGGCCCGCGGCCCGGGGGCGGGCCGCGGGCTGCGGGCCGGGCTCGGGCCGGGCCGGCCCGGCCCGTGGCCCGGCCCGTAGGACCACATCGGCCCGCGGGCCGGCCCGGCCCGCAAAATTTTCTTATTTTCCAACACTAGTTAGAATCTGCTGATTCCAAAAATATAAACAATTCCTGATTTCACCGTACTAGAACTGAGAAAATCCGATTTTACTGGAGCCACTGATCAGTGGCTAAAGTGCGTCGCTCTAAATCAACTTTTTGCGCAAATATCCCTAATGTGCGTTCATATCTTTTACATGTAAATTTGTTTCAAATAAATGCAAATACTGGCTCTATAACTTAACATAAGACAAAACTAAGTGCAAAAACACTATCCTAGCCCCTAGGAATAATTCTAAGCAACCTGATACCAAATTTTCTGTTTTTACGGCATTTTATTATTTTAGTAAAAGTCGTTGTTTCGTGGTTTAAATCATAAAATTACATTTTATAAATTGTCATAGCTTACTTTGCAACTCAAATTCGCTTCAAATAACACATGGCATTTTAACTAATTTTTCGAAGATCACAGATTTTGTTGATTTTGATATATATTGTTTATGAAGAAGCCAACTACCATATAAAAAAGCTTCGTAGCATAAAATTGTAGGAAATGGGGGATATAACGCCTCAAAGTTTTTTAATGCAAAATATAGGAAGTTTGAAGTGACGCACTTTAAGACACGACACGACCGACGCACTTTAGGGAACAAACCTATGACAGCGAAAAACTGTAATTTTTTTGGTAAAAAATAGCTATAACCTACGGTATGCTCTATCTAAAACAGTCAAATTTTAAAGAAATGTAGAAGCAGATGTACTTGACACTTCTGAAAAGTTTCATTTCATAAGCTTTGATCGTTCAAAAGTTACAGTTTGTCAAAGTGAACACACTTTATGCATGGACAAAAGTTGACGCAGATTGGGCGCATCTACTATATTAATTATTTAATTTATTAAAAATATTTAATTTCTCCAAAATTTTACCACATTCAAAATTTTGTATCCGTGATCAAATAGAGATGTACCTGGTGCATATTTTGCATTTGCATTTGAATGATGGGGTATTATTTTAAGCTAATTATGAGCTGGAACCAATACCTGAAAATGTTTCAATTTCTCGATTTCACTATTCATGGACGGAAGCTTTTATGAATCTCGGGAACATGGGTCATTTCTGGGATTCTGGGTGATGGAAAACACTTAAGGGGGATCCATTCTTGGGTCATTTTTTCGACTTTCTCAGATCTCTTTGATTTTCACATATTTTATTGTTAAAATGGTATATTTTAACGAGTTTTTAAAATTAAAGTAGTAACTCTTACGGTTATCGAGTAATTTCACATCAAAGTTGAGATTTCATCAGGGGATTGCACCAAATAAGTTTAACTTCGGATTATCTTAATCGTCAGTTAATCTTCAGTTGAACTCCAGATTAAATGGAGTTTAAGTTGATCTGAAGTTAATCTTTTACCGACCGTTGCACCAAATAAGTTCAGGATTAGCTTTAGATTATCTTCCAATTAAACTGAAGATAATCGGAAACTTTTAATCCTGCTCTATAGCAGGTTTAACATCGGATTAACTGTTTTTCTACTATAGTTAGACCCGCTACTGGTGCTAGGAAACACAGAATTTATTCAAATACAGCCTGCATTTTATATAGAGATTGTTACACAAGTGTTGACGTACTTTCCAAATTTTAATTTTCTCTAAAATTTCAAGAAATCCATTTGTTTATCATTATTTGCAATTTTATATTTAGTTCAAAAATTGCATGCATGCATTCGATATGGATTGAGGCGTTTGATTTAGAACTTGATTTCCAAAAAATGGTGAAGAATTATGTAATAGGCGATTGATGAATGCTATTACGTACTCAGAAGTGATAAAATTGCTATTCTAAGTGCAACTATTTATATTACTACTACATTTATGTGTGGCAAATGGGTAGTGTATGCTTTGCACTTCGAGTACCGATAATCGGATGTTAAACTTATTCGTGTCAACCGACGCATCGTGCGTTAAACTAAAAATTAGTTTAAAAATGGCTTGTTGCTATTGGTTGGTTGCTATCACGTTGCTGTATTTCATTGGCCAAAACGCACTCACATGAGAAATAGGTTAACTATAGATTAACTTCAGATTAACTCAAGATTAGTTTAACTTTTTCTAATCTGATTTGGTGCAACGAGAAAAAGTTTAACATTAGATTAAGTTAATCTTGAGTTTATCTATTCCAAAGTTAATCGTAAACATAAGTTAATCATAAACTTAATCTTATTTGGTGCAAACGGGCGATCATGTGTTAAACATAGGAAATTCAAAAAGTTGTCACTTTTTCACGTGCGCCAAAAAAATCTCCCGACCAATGTCAATGAATCTGGACACATTTATACATCAAATTAACACTAAAATGTTAAACTGCGGTACCCTGGAATTAGAATTTTAATTTAGGAATTTAAAAATTTTTAATTAATTTTTGAAGGATTTAAATTTAATACGACTTGAGCATCAAGGCAAATTTTAATCCTTTAAAAATTTATTAAAAAATTTTAAAGGCCTAAATTAAAATTCCAATTCTAGGGCACCGCAGTTTAACATTTCACCATTATTTTGATGTATAACTTGTCCAGATTCATCAACGTTTGTCGGAAGATTCTTTTGGCACACGCAAAAATGACAACTTTTAAATTTCCTATGCTTAACACATGAAATCTCAACTTTGAGGTGAAATTACTCGACAACCGTAAGAGTTACGACTTTAATTTTAAAAACTCGTTAAAATATACCATTTGAACAATATGTGAAAGTCAGCGAGATCGGAGAAAGTCGAATAAATGACCCAAAAATGGACGCCCCCTTAAATCCGGAAAAATCTTGTTTCCGTATATTTTCCATGTCGTCTCCATTTCCGAACGATCTTAAAACGTGTACATTGCCTGCTTATAAATACGACCAAAGTTTGTACGCACATTTTTTGGTCTTACACTCTACTTTCTTCAATTTTATCTTATCCTAGTATAGTTCTCATTTCTCACTGTTTTGTGTAGTTTGTAATGAGGCGGCGTGACGTCAGTCCTCTACAAATATTATGTATGTGTGTTTGAAATTATTTTAGGTTGAAATTGTGTTAGGAAAGTTATTTTGAGAATAATTTGTAATGATAGAAAGTTGTTTGAAATTTATATGTGAAATTCTTATGCTTGAGTTTTGTGCGCTTATGTAGAAAATATGCATATATGTGTCAGTCAGCCTAGCTACTAGCTGGCGCTGTGTGTATGCCTGTGTTTGCTAGAAATTTCCATCATTTTCTCTCTCTAAAAGTTGGTCCTAATTTTAACCAATCAAATTCTTCCACGCTGTCCAAAAACTAGTTCTCTTTCAGACTTCTCAAATCCTATTCAGTCTGGGTCGTGACGTTAAGTGTGTGGTCGGTGTGTTTTATTGCTCCTTCGTGTTTTTTTCTATTTACGTATACCCCGTATTTCTTTACATTTGCGCTGCGTCCGACCCTTATTTGCTGTGCTTATTTATTGGTTCCTTTAAATGTCTACAGGGCTTACCCCTCTAGGCTTCTAGTCGCTCCAGGTTAACCCTGTTGAGCTAGACTCTTCCTAAATTGTAGTGTTTTTAATTGTTTCTTAAATTCATTGTCTTTAAATCTCGTGTTTTGAATGTCTCTAAATTCTTTATAATATTTAGGGTTCTCTTTTTAGGGTAAATTTCTCTCTCTGTAGTTTATTCTTTGTAGTATTTTTGTGTAGTAAAAATTCCTGTGTACTCTATACTTTATTCTCTTTTGTAGTACCTTGTTCAGTTAGGCTAGTTCGTACACTGTGCTTTGTATTCAAAATTTTGTACGCATTCTCGGGGTCCGCCCCATTTGTCCAGCATAATTTTCAAGTAAATGTGGTCTCTTTTTGGACCATTTTAGGGTGTCTTTCTTAGTTAGGTTTTGGTATTAGAATTGCATAGTCGGTAAGTAGGGTTTTTTTTCGAAGAATTTATAGGGTAGGTAGTTAGTTTATTTAAGTGTGTATTTTTCAGCAAATTTGGGGTAGGTTTCTAATTGAGTCTTTGCTTTTCATCGGTGGTTAAACTCCATTCGGTAGGATTCACTTAGGTTTGTTGGCGAGGTTAGTTAGGTCGACTGGAACTACATCTCCTCCAGGTTCGACGTTCTCCTTGTGCACAGTTTCCCACTCGTAAAGTTTGGTCGGTACACTTCCAACTTTACATTAGGCTGCCAGTCCACGACCTTATTTTTATTTTTATTCAGTTTTTAGTAATTTTTTGTAGGTTCTCTTCTTTTTATAGGTCTTTGTTTTTAACAAATTTTTCTGATCTCATCCAATTTTTCTAAATTTTTCCTTGTGTATTACTATAATTTTACCAGTATTTTTGGAGCAGTGTAGACGGTACGTATACACTGAGACTTAGTTAGACCACGTTACGTGTGCCTAACTGTAAATTATGTCGGTTTTGCGTTCGCCTGCGAAATCGTCTAAGGCCTCAGCTAAGCCGGGTGATCCGACTAGCTCGGGTGACTCGACGGATACAAGGCCTTTGAATCAGCACGGTTTTGGGCGGCTCACATCAAGTCAGCCAGCATTGAGCAAGAGTTCCTCCACTCAATCAGCGTCTAGCCGGGCATCCTCAAGCCAAGAACTTGACGGTGCAGCATCTAGCAGACCGGTGCTTAGGTCTGATACGGCTAAGAATAAAGCCTCTTCTAAGCAAGAGGTTGATGAAGACGCTTTGGATCCGGGTGACCCGGATGCCCAACACGAGGAGGGGGCCGCTAATAACCTAGGCGAATTCCAGTCGCCAATATCGGAAGAACCCAGTGAAGATGACTGGGATGAACAGGCGACTATTCATGATCAATTGGAATACGTCCGGCGCAAGCTAGCCCGCATCGGAGCTGACCTCCGGCGGCAGGAAACTGGTGCAGCTGTACCGGGACGGTCTCTGCCGGGTATGTCGGACATAAAGGACTTGCGTGACTTTCTAACCCAACTGGAACTGGAATTATTCCAGCAGCGCCCACGACTGGGCTCAGACAGCACGGTTATGCGCCGTCAGTCCGGCATTATGCCATTTTTGCCCTATACTCGTCCTAAACTCCAACAGAAGGATAATCCCAGAGCTGCGGGATCTAGTGAGCCGGCGGCACCGGTACAGCGGTTCCGGTCTACAGCCCATATAGACCTGACTAGGGCAAAGCATCCGAAACGAGCAACCAGTAGCCAACGGCCGGGCGGTAATGACCCCGACCCGGAACCCGACCGGAAACCACGGGTACGTGGACCGATGGATAATTGGGTGGTCCCGTTGCGGGATCCCACCCCAGTCCCCGCTCAGCCCCCGGTCCCGCGACGGGATACGGAGGGAATGTTTCGGATACGTGATATGACCAGCCGAGAATACAGCGTGATTCGTGGGCTTATGACAGCATGGATAGCAGGGCTCCCTATGGAAACATGGGAAGCATTGGAGCGGACATTCCCGCGGGTGTGTATTGAGTTACTCCGACTGTGGCCTACCCCTAGAGAGGACCCAAATGCGGGCGCGCCTCCATATCAGATGGGACAGCCCCCGGCGAGGAGGCATCCGAGTCCGGAGCCCGTTTATCGTGGTCGAGGGAACGAACGGAGAGCTCCGCCCATAATCGACCTAGACTCATCTGATGACCAGATGCGAGAGCCAATTAGGGAATCACCCCGCCGTCGACGAGAATACTCTCATCAGTCTAGAACCTCGTCACGGGCCCATCAGTCTCCACCGCCGGTACGGCGGATGTCGAGCCCTCGCCGGTATTCCCGTGAACGGGAATACAGTGCGCCCCGTCGAGAACGGTCGGAACGACCGCAAACTCGCGAGACCAGGGAGCCATCATCATATGAAAGCTTCAAACATCTGGGGGAATACCTGAAAGGCTTCAAAGGGGTTAGGCCCTTTCAAGGATCGCAGAGCAATATCAAGTTTACCAGCTGGCTCGCTAATTTTGAAACAACAGTGAAGGTACATGACGTACCTTCTAACATGAAGTATAGAATTTTGTGGACATTGTTAGATGATAAGGTCAAGGAGTCCATGACCCCATGTCCACCTGACACTTTCGAGGATCTAGTGACTAGAATCCGCCAATTGTACGAGCCATTGCCGGTAACAACGGAGCAATATGCGGAGCAATTTTACAGTCGAATGCAGGAACCGCAGGAAAAACCGCACGATTTTATGGCGGCGTTACGCTTGCTAGCGGTTCAGGCATTTCCCTTTGAAGCTGGGTTCGACCGAGAAAAGAAGGTGGTCGCTCAGTTCAAAAGAGGTCTGAAGTCGGAGCTGCGCTCTAGAATGGCTGCTCCGCTGGCGGACATCCAATTTTGGCCTCATGTCCGAGAAAATGACCTAATAACTCGAGCTCTACATATCGTAGAGTCGGTTCAGGTAGAGTTGGACCGGGAACAGGCCGTCACGGTCTTTAGTGCCCAAAGTCAGGGTCCACACTGTAACAACGTTCAGCAGGGGAGACCCCAGCAGAACCAGCGGAACCAGCAGAACCAGCAGCAACAACCGCAACAGAATCAGGGTCGCAACCAAGGCTATCAGAGCAATAATGAGCGACCGCCCCCACGTCAAGCACCGGGCAGGTGTTGGTATTGCGGTCTAGTGGGTCACCGACAGCAACAATGCCCAGACTACCTGCAGTATCTGAGCCAGAACGGTCAGAACCAGAACCAGGATCAGTACCAGGCACGGGGTAATGTCCACACACGTTACGGCGTGCGCGATCAGGAGGGTAACCCCCCTGCCCGGAGTCGCTACGACCGGGACCAGCGCAATCAGGGCCAGCGGAATCAAGACTTCCGCAGCCAACAGGACCCACAAAGGCAGCAAGGTCAACAGGCCCAGCAAGGCCAGCAGCAGAGGCAGCCGGTACGGCCGCGCTCTATAAGTAGAGGTTATGTGGGTCCACGCCGGTACGAAGGTTTTCCAGAGCAGGGAAACGAGGAGGCGGGACGCGGGCAGTAGACCTGGACCCGTGTCCCGCACCGGCAAACCCGTCTGGTGGAATGGTCTGTGCGGTGCAAGCAACTAGTACTAACCTTGTTGACATGATTTACTCAATTAAGAATGACCCTTGCTGGAACCGTGGCGGCATCTGGAGTAGTGACTCCGAGAGTGACAGTGATGCCGAACACCTGGAAGGGGCTGACCCCCTCCCAGACAAAGAATACCTTCACCCAATTCTTGAACTTAATGCTCGGGCGACCCAAGCAGTGAACCAATGGAAATGCAAATGTAAGGCCTGCAAAGCAAAGCGGGAACCTGTGTGCTTATATATAAATAAGGATACGAATGAGGACGTGAACCCGTGGAAATGCCCGTGCAAATCCTGCAAGCAGGTGCGGCGACGGGCTGAATGGTTTCCAACTGAGGAAGTGGTCATGGCTAATGGTGGCTTCCCCGATGGGGGAGATGTCATCTATGATGGCGAAGGTAACCTTCGACCATACAAATATTGGAACAAATGGCGTAAGGAAGTGAAACCCTTCGGGGACGGAGGAGCCTCCGAGCGCAATTATAACGTGCCTGAACGGAAGAAATGGAAACGGGCACCGGGAACGGAATGGAACATGCTTAATAGCATCCGCAAAGCCATGAAGTGGCAGGAAAATAATGCTGCCATGGCAGCTCAAACCCGAGCCAGGCAACCCGGGACGGGTACGACTCGGAGGCAACGCAAGACCTCAACATCCAAGGAGGTGCAAACAGATCCGATTAGAGTTCTAGTACCGTTGCGGCGCTGGGCCCTATCGGAAACTGAGGACCAGCCTGAGGTAGGGGCTAATCGCAAAAGCCCTGGGGAAGACCAGGCCCCTGTAAATGGGGAGCAAGCTAAAAGCCCTGGGGACAGCCACCCTATGGGTAATGGGCTTTCATCAGTAAGCACTGGGGATACCTCAGTAGCTGGCATTTCTACCTCTACCCAGGTAGTACCAGAGACACCAACTAGTAAACGAAAACCACCCAGAATAGTGGTCACGGATGCATCTCCACCGCAACGGGGAGGCAACCTGCAGCCATGGGCCACGGCCAATAACCCAACAAGGAGAGAACTCACGGAAAGTGACGCCTCGGATGATGAACAAGAGGGTTCAGGATTAACTCTTGCCCCTGTCGAAGTTCACGGTACTGGAGGTACACCGGTAACACCGTTAAAACTTCGAAAGCACACGGACGGCGAATGGGAACAAGTAACCAGGAAGTCAAAGGCCTCCTCAGGTACTGAGCAGGCAGCGGTTCCCACGCAGAACAGATTCGCTCTGTTAGAAGTCCAGGAGTATGCACCTATTAGACATGGCTGGGCAGTAGTGACACAAGCCGCGGAACAGGCCCAGATAGTAGCCCAGTCTATTGGGGAACAGATTCAACAGCTGTCCGTGAACGTAATGTCCGTGACGGACCAGGTACGCCAGTCTATGCAAGAGTTTGAACAACTCTTAGCTGAGTTTGCCCAAAAGGACTATGAACGTACACTGGAGCTCCAGCAAAAGGGAGTGCTCCGTGAACCGGATCAACCCCTTTGGGCTGAGGATCCCCCACAGCCTAGGAAAGGCAGACGTGGCGTACGACTTAATGACCCGAACGAGATTATAGTACTGGACAGTACACCGTTGGACGAGGATTCCGCGCCTATTCCGCAGGAAGCTACTCCCGCTGAGGGGGAGGGCGCTACAGTCCAGCAAACGGACCCTACAGTAACAACCCCAGAAGTGGCTGATACAACAGCGAACCCAACTGGGCAAGGTCCAGCCCCGGTAAATCAGCAAGAAGTGACTTCTACTGATCTTGGGGATAAGTATGGCATCTGGGACCTAGAAGAACAGCTGCGAGCTGCTCTTACCCCAGGCCAACGAACCGACTTTAACCTGGACGCGGAGGCAAGCGACAATGAGGAAGCTAGTGGGCAACCCACAGCTCCAAATAAACACTTAAACAGAGCGGTACTCTCTGTTTTGAATGGGACGGTACCGTTTTTCGTTTCGCAATGTACCCATATAGCCTTAAAGAAAAGCCCGTACGTTATAGTGGAGGTGAAGGGCATCAAGACTTTAGCCCTGTTGGACACAGGGGCTAATATTTGCTTGATGTCCAAGCAATTTTTCGACCAGCTTAACGTTAATGGGCGTTTACATCTGGATGAAACGAAGGCTACTGAAGTAGCCACGGCTGCCGATGACCGGAGCCTAGCTATATTGGGTACAACTAAGATCTCGTTTAAACTATACGGCGTTTGGTACGAATACACCTTTAATGTCACGAATAGTCTACAACAAGACTTCATTATCGGTTATGACTTCCAGGCGGATCATAATTGGGTAATTTTTCCTCACCAACATCTTCTGCTCTGTGACAAAAAGAAGGTGCCCCTGCTAACCCCAGGTGACCTGCAGGCGTTAGCTAACCGATTCAGTATAGCCGTTTCGTGTACAGTCTACTATTGCATGAGGGAGACTTGCAAGCTACCTCCACGATCCGAGGTTATGGTGCCGGTTCGTTGCTGGCTCGACGGCGCAGCAAAACCTGCTACAAATCAGACAGTGGTATTTGAACCATCAGATGAGGTTTTAGTAGACTATGAGGTCTACCCTGTACCTGGAGTCCTGGAAGTGTCCTCGCAAGTAAACTATATCAAAGTTTACAATCCCTTGGACAGAACGGCGCAATTACCTAAGGGGTTACCCCTAGGACAGGCAGAACCAGTCGCTACGGTGACCGAGCGACAAGGGTTCCGTTATGCAGCCGAGTTGGGAGTGAACTTTGCACAGATTCACCCACATTTGGCTGGGTGGGCAACCCACCCAGCGACCCAGGTACAGGACAAAGAATTGCGACATGCCCTCACAGAAGTCGAGAAACTAGAACCTTACCATCCAGGCGATACTGTCCCCATGGTCAATAGCGTCGGCAATGCTATACCAGTCCCACGGTGGGTTGACCCTACTGTGTGTGTAGCTCAGGATGACCAGACATGGGGCTATGAGGAGCCACCGGCATTGACGGATAAAGGCTTGCAGGCCTTTAATGACTTACACTATTCGGCTGACGAAATGACTTCGCAGCCTATGCCCTCATTGGAAGAACGTCAACAATTTGTCGACGAGAACGTCGACTTTGACTCTATGATCCTAGACGAGGAAGGCAAAGCGAAATTGCGGGATATACTGGTCGAATTCTATGATGTGGTCGCCCGACCGGGTAACCCGGGTCGGACTAAGGTCGACCAGCATGTCATCGACACAGGCAAAGAGGGTCCTGTGAAAGGACGATCCTACCGGTATAATCCCAAGGACAAAGCCGAGATTGAAAAGCATATCCGTGCAATGCTAGACGAAGGGGTCTGTTCACCCTCTACCAGCCCTTGGTCCTCACCCTGTATTCTGGTTGGCAAGAAGGACGGCACTACACGTCTAGTAATCGACTACCGGCGATTGAATAAAATCACAAAGAAGGATAGCTATCCTTTGCCCAAGATTGACGAGATCCTGGATCAACTCCAGGGCGCCGTCATATTTTCGACTATTGACTTAGCGGCAGGGTACTGGCAAGTCGAGGTCTATCCAGAACATCGCGAAAAGACAGCCTTTGTGTCACACATGGGCCTTTTTCATATGAACGTCATGCCGTTCGGGTTGTGTAATGCACCCGCAACATTCCAACGGCTAATGGAAAAAGTCTTGACAGACTTACCAGTGTATATAGATGACGTTCTGATTCCATCTACGGACCAGGAATCCCATTTGACAATGCTCAGGTCAACCCTGATGCGTTTACGAGAGAATGGGCTGCGTATCAAGCTTAAGAAGTGCTGCTTTGCACGGGAAGCGGTGCCTTTTCTGGGCCATTACGTGGGCCGTCATGGCATCAGCGTTGACCCAGACAAGGTGAAGGCAGTGTCCCAGCTTAGCCCACCCAAAGACGTTAAAGGCATTCGGTCCTTTCTGGGAATGTGTGGCTATTATAGGCGGTTCGTCTCCAACTATGCCAAGGTAGCATCTCCTTTGACGGACCTACTAAAGAAAGGTGTACCCTTTGTCTGGTCCGATGCTTGCCAGCAAGCCTTTGATGAACTCAAACGGCATTTGACGCAAGCACCAGTCCTAGCCTTTCCCGATTTTGACAAAACTTTCTATGTTTCGACTGACGCTAGTAAGCGGGGCTTCGGAGCTATTTTAGAGCAACAGTTCTCTGTTCCTCGGAGCTTGGACAAACCTAACGGACCACGAGTGTTACGCGAGCGGCCGGTAGCGTATGCTAGCCGCACCTTAACCCAAGGCGAGAAAGGCTATTCCGCCACCGAAATGGAAGCCTTTGCTGCATTATGGGGGTGCCAGAAGTTTCGGCATTATTTGTCCGTTAAGCAGTTTGTCCTACGTACAGATCATCAAGCAGTAAGGGACTTACTGAATAATATAAAAGCCTTGGGACAAGGTAAATTGGCCAGGTTTGCTACGCGTATGCTTGAATTCGACTTTGTCGTGGAATACCGCCCAGGCAAAGAGAACGCTGGACCTGACTGTCTATCTAGACTTGACCCGATCGATGAGCCCGAGGACAGTGAACAAGAGGCTACATCCGTTATGTACCCTCCAGAGGTGTACGCCTTGACGGCGGTCCCTCCGGCTCCACCGACCCTGCTTACCTGGAAACGCGAACTTCGAGACGAAGAGGAATTCGCGATTTTGTTGGACTTTCTCGAGCAAAAGCGGTTACCGGCTAACCGACAGGAGGCTCAAGAGGTTAGAAAGTTGCGTTCTACCTTTTTCATACGTGATGGGGTACTCTATCGTTGGCACTTGAATAAGCACGCAGAAAGGAGAGGGTTACCCTTTCCTACGGTAGTTGTCCCGAAAGTCCAACGAGAAAACTTGCTAAAGGAAGTGCATTCTGATTTCATGACAGGGGGGCATCGTGCCCAACAGAATGCCATGGCCAGTTTAGAAACCAGGTACTGGTGGCCACGAATGTCGCAGGACCTCGAGGACTATATTGCGAATTGTAAATCATGCGCCAAGTTTAGTCAAGGTCCTCGTAGGCATCAAGCTACCATGCAAAATACGGTAGTGGTACGGCGGCCATTGGACGTGGTCGCCATGGACGTTATGCACTTCACGCAGAAGGAGACAAATCGGGGCAATACCTGCGTTCTGTGCATAGTTGACTACCTCACGCGTTACGCGGAGGCGTTCGCTATGCCTAATGAGAGAGCTGAGACCACGGCATACTGGTACTTTAATGGCTTCGTAGCTCGGTGGGGTGTCCCCGCTCGAGTCCTAACAGATCAAGGGCCTAATTTTATGTCCGTTTTCATGAAGGCGTTGGTGGACGCGAGTGGTTCAGAGCGACTCCGAACTACTGCATATCACCCGCAAACGAACGGCGTAGTGGAACGCTTTAATCGTACGCTTCGAAGCCTAGTAGCTCAGTATGTGAATTGCTTCCAGTCCGATTGGGACGACTACCTGCCATGGGGCCTATCCATTTATAGAGCGACAATTCATAGTGCCACAAAGGAAACGCCCTATTTCTTGATGACCGGTAGGGACTACCGATATCCGCTAGATAACTTCTTCCAGCTTCCTGGTGAAGAAGGTACCACACAAAATTATAGCGATGCACGAAGCCAGTTACTGGCTCGGCTTAATGAAGCCTGGCGGATTGCCCACGAGGCTTTACAGGAAGCAGCTTTGGTTAACAAGGAGCGGTACGATACCAAGGCTACACCTGTTGAGTATAAGCCAGGTACCCTGGTTATGCTTAATATAGAGCAAAAGAATGTACCAGCGGGTTTGAGTAAGAAGTTACGGCCTAAATATGAAGGACCGTACCGAATCTTGGACAAGATTTCGGTAACGAATTATCGTATAGCTAGAACCAACGGACTGAGTGACCCAGTCGTTGTCAATATCAATAGACTGAAACCGTTTATTGATGCTCCAGTGAAGTTACCTGTCGTGACATTGTAGGTTACCTACAATGTTCGTATGGAGCGCAGAGTCTAGCTAAGCCTTGTATGACACAGGAGCTCCTGTTTTCTGTGGACTAATTCGGATTTTTAAATCGACGCGCGTCGCACTAGTAGCTAGGGTTTTAACCTAACACTTGGTGGTAGCATAGTTTGTGTTGCATACACCCTAAGAGGGTGGGGTAAAAGTCTTTCTCAGGACCTCCTTTAGATTCATGGTTCCGTCGTAAAGTGGGGTTTTTATTCATTTTTACAATTATTTTCCTTAACCTATGACTAACAAAATTTAGTCATGGGGTTAATTATTTCTTTTTCTTCTATTCTAATTTTCTTTAAACCCTAAATTACAGGGTTTCCACAATTTATTAAATTTACCTAGGGGGGGTTTCTCTTAATTCCTACGATTCCTTAAGTTTCGCTGTAAATTTTTTTTTGGGAGGTCCTGCCCTGTTTTCGTTTTCTTACTATGTACGATTATATGTACGCATATAACTGTACATACCCGTATGTGTGTTCCTAACCTTTATGTCTGTAGTTTATTTGCTTTTTCCCTCTTACGTAGGCTAATCGTAGGTAGTTCACCTTCTCTGTTTGTATGTAGTTTCTTTCACTTTTCCTTCTTTTTGTTCACATCTATCATGCTTTCACCTTCTGTTAGATTTTTCGTATACTTTTTCTGAGGCTTAGTTTAGTTTCTGTGTGTCGGTAATGGGGTGCATTAAGTTTTGCGTGATTCACGACTTTGCACGTTCAACCTTGGGGAGCGTTATTGGTTTCGGTTTTGGGAAAGTACGCAGTAGGAGTGCCTTATTGCGTACTGTGGCTAGCTATCTAGGTGAAGTCACTTCAACTAGTATAGGCCGACTTTCTGCTCTCACACATGTTAACCATGGTGTTGCTTTTTGATTTTAGGATTAATTTTCTATGTGATCTGATCTACTACATTATTCCTGAATTGATTCTATACTGAGAACATTTGATGCAAATCTGGGATCTTTACGATCACCAGATTCATTATAACTGATTCATTTATTACAACTTGGTTTGTCGACGTGTGTGTTGCCTAATTTATGGGCAACGGCTTTTCATTTTTGATCCAAGAAGATTTTCCGGAACGCCCTGATCCTCCTCCTCCGCGAACCCCGGGTGATTTAAACGACCTTACGCAGTATCCTGCCCCAGACCCACAGTTCTGGGACCCAGTCCTACCAATGAGCGATTCGACAGAGCAGGGACCTTCTCAGGACGAGGAGGCCCAACCACAGCCACAGGATGGCGCCCAGCCCGCAGTGACTGTTGGGTCTGGTGAAGTTCCACGGTCGTCGAGCTTCGATGTGACGGGTATCTTGGCGGTTCCCTCAGTCAGAACCTCAGACCTACCAGTGACTGGTATGGCAGTAGGGGCACAGGAACAGCTTACCCCGTCTGGTGACCAGACCCAAGCTAAGAAGGATGCAGAACAAGCTAATGCTGCGCTTCGTCGGGCTAGTACGCCAGCAATGCCTAGCCCGGCTTCAGTTTTGTCAGACCCCGGGGATAACGTCATACTCCCTACCCCTCCACCCCCAGTCGCCAGTGAGACACAACCTCCTGTTAGTCAGGCGTCTTTACCACCAGCGCGTTCAATTCAGGATCTGCTGTTGGCTGCTATTGCCAGCCCAGCACCATTGCTTCGGACAGTGACTGTACCGAGCCAGCTCAGTTTGTTCGGACAGGAAGGGACTCCTGCCGGAAGCGCAGAGGCTCCAGAACCCGTTGCGGGTGTGGAGCAGATGGATACAGAGGAGAGGGATGGGACATCCCCTCCAGCAGAGAACGCTACTCGTGAGTCGGCAGGTGCAGATAAGGACCCAACCGAGGACGCGGACAAGGAGGAAGGGGAGCTTGGTTCGGAGGAAGACTTGGAATCTGGTGACCTTCAGATTTTGGAAGAGGTCAATGACGACGATAATGGCTCAGGCCAACAAGCTATGGACACGACAGAGGGTGCGGCCCAGGACGCCCAACCGGGGGTGGTGACCACCCCTGGGCAGGCGCAGCCTGAGGGCCCGGCTCCTCCCCGATTACGACTTTTAACAACAGAATTAGGGCAGTTGGACCCTTTCCTTATGGAGGAATACGAACGGCTTGACGCCAGTTTACAGACTTATACACGTCTACTAGAACGACATCGCCAGTTTGGCGTAGACGCCCTTGGAGAAGAATATGAAGCAGCAACTCTAGTGTTGGGCAATCACTTGACAGAGCAGCTACGAGGTTTACCCTCGGCGCCACCAGCGTTTGCGAATATCCAACAGACGGATCAAGGCACACCGGTGGTCGTTATAGATTCTTTCGCCCGGTTCTTATGGGCTTTGCCCGATTTGCTTATGCTGTTGGGCGACTCGAACCTAGTAGCGTTCGACGTTGAAGGCGGAAGCGGCTCGCAGTTCGGTGCGCGGCAGGACGCCACGATCACCACCTTACAGTTTATGGGTCCGGTGCGGGACGCAGCCGGCCTGCCACGCCCAACTATTTTTGTTGTCATGGTTGGTTATATCCTGGCACAAATGAAGGACTTCTACCCATTCCTGAAATTACTCGAGTTGTTGTTCGACCCCTGCCTCCAGGCCTTTTGGGGCACGGTGGATGTTCCGGCGGATGCGTTACGCATCGCCCGAACTTGGGGTGTCGAGGGACTCGAGCACCGCTTGGTCGAAACCCAGGAATACTGGAGTCTCGCTTGGGACTTACGGCGTTCGAGCCAGTATCGCAATCTGAAATATCAGGGAGATTTACCAACAGCGGTTAACCGGACCCGTGATGATCGAGGGTTTCTCCGGGGCCCAGGCGCGAGTCTCAGAAACATGGCGGGCCGATGTGGGATATCAAACCCAAAGGTGCATAGCTGCTGTCATCATGGATTTCATTTAATCCCTCATCAGGCAGATTTGCAGTACGCAATTGCCGACGTGGAGGCGACTTTTCGAATTTTGGAACTAATCAGGGCCCTGCTTGACCGCAGGGATAATGACATGGCATTACAACTGGCCACCTTACATAATGCGTACGGGCCAGCAGTTGAGGAAAAGCTGCAAGAGGAGCGTCGACGGGGCTATGGCCCCCATGCAGCGTTCAGAGGCGTGACGCCTCTGCAGTCGCGGGCATCGGATGGGCAACACCAAGCCCAAATGGACTTTCTTCGTAGACTTATACCTGGACGCCTTGCACCGTCGGCTGACGATCCAGTTCGTACACGACCGCTCTGGTCCTTTGATGAACGCCTAGGCAGTCTGGCTAACCCAGCAAAGCCTATGAGAAACGTCATCTATCAGAGACTGATAGAGTTCGTGCGTGATTGGATGCGATGGCGCTTCAGACGTCCAGAATTACATCCGATTGACTGGCGCCGAGTGCAGTTGTCCCTGGACGGTAGACAGCATGCTATGGATCCGGCTAAACCTGGTGACCAGGGCGGCCAACAAGCGAATGTGGCACTTATGGAAGAAACTAACGCCGCCGGCCCGCAGCGAGCTCTGGAATACGCTCCTTCTGATGGAGAGGGATTTCCAGCGGAAAACGAGTCCCCTGAAGCGGCTGCGTTACTGGTGCCTGACCGTGACGGTCAGCACAAGGAGGTCCCTATAGTGACCCAAAAGCCACCTAAACCACAACAGGAGAAACAGCGAAAGGCGCAACAGGCATCGGCAAGCACGCCACAGTTGCCTGAGTTTGTTCCGTTGCCTCCGGAGTCATCGGGCGTGACCCGGGTGTTCACTAGCAAGCGTTACTATCAGCAGCCGACTGCATCAACTACCACTACGCCACAGCGTGACGCTAAGGCGCGGGCAGCAGCGGATGAACAGCGGTTTGGTGCCAGGCCTCTACCGTCCTGGTCTAAACCCCCTACCTTAGTGCTGCGCCCGGAACTTCGCCCAGAACCCCCTGAGCAGAATCCACTGTGGGCTCACCAAGGTCAAGAGTATTTTCCCCCGTTACCGCCATCTAAACCTGCGACACGTAAGAAGGACCCGTCTGAAGGCCGCAAGGGCGCGACGCCCGCGGAATTTTACCAGACGCAAGAACAGCCATCTACATCAGCCCAAGCTAGACAGCGGGATGAACGTGCGAGACTAGGCCTGCCAGAGGAGGAGGAACTCCCCCTGTCAGAGGAAGAGCGGCGGCTCCGTATTTTAGTGGATTATTTCCCACATATTACGGACCCACGGCAGCTCCTGAGTATGGACCCAGAAGTCCTAGAACAGGCCCGCATTGCCTGCGGCTTGGTTGAGGATACAGCGGAAGGGGCCGTTGCGGCACCCCCAGGACTCTCGTTGGTCACTACGCCTCCAGGACTGCGGGCTCCACAGCCGACAGACACCGCACAAGAGTCTACAGGGTTACAGCCGCCTGCTGGGACAGTGGGGCCTGTAACGCCTCCATTGCCACCTAGGCTGGCCGAAGAGGAGCTGGGGGCAGTCGGAATAACCCCCGCTGTCTACGATTCTCTACCACCACAGTTATGGCCCATGTTCAATCAGTTTGCTCATACCTTGGGATACCTGGCCTCTGCGGGACGCATTGGGCCGTCACAACACACGTTTAATCCCGCTGTCATGAATTTTACTGCACCGCAGCCAAATCCAGAGGCAACTGGACCTCATGATTATTTTCTGGTTCCGCCCCATGCGACCGTTATGAGCATGCGTCAAGCGAGTGAAGCCCGGCGAACTGGGTCTACCCAGGTCCGGCAGTTCATCGTGGTACCCATGATGGACCGGACGGCTGCCGATTTCGACCCTACAGCTTACCTGAATGCAATCCAGCAGGGACTGCCGGTGCATTGGCAGATACAGGAGGTCTTTTCGACAGACCTACCTTGGTTTCGTCAGGTTATGCTTTGGCGGGATGCTAATGGCTTGGTCCAGATGCATCCATTGCATATAATAGCGACGGTTAACCCGCTCGCACCTGGCGATGAATATTTTAGTCAGGTGACGATGACTCTATCACTGACACCGGAAATCAGGCAGGAGGCCGAGCTAGTTCGGGACGAACTAGATATGATGCGTTTTCCACCAGGGCCAACACTACAACAGCGAGGCCAGTTGTATCGAGGGTCACGGGCATCGGGTATGCCCATGCCTACATCTGCGAGTCTAGCCTCACCAACGTCGGCACCTACCGTATTGGCGCCTCAGATACCGCCTCATAGAGCGTTTCGACCTATTCCATCACAAGGGACAGTTTATGCAACGCCGGTGACTGTGACAGTCCCGAACGCGCCGCCACGGTTTGGAGGACCTCCAACCGTACGTCAACAACATCCACGGGACAGCTCAGTGTCTTCTCAGACCTCGACTACAGCAGGTCCCCCACCCAAGAAGTGGGCACCTGATAGTGAAGGCGTTGCACGTGCAGGAGACGCTTATGGCGCCGCTGCATCAGCAGACGCGGGATACGGCGGACGCGACCGTTCTAAGTCGCGCAGCTCTGAGCATCGCACCTGTCGGGACGACAGAGGGCGTGAAGCCAGGTCTAGAGAGCGCAAACAACGAGAGTCTCCTAAGGATAAAACTTCGACACAGTACCAAGAATGGCGGCCGCTGCGGCCTGCCCCACCGCACCAGCGTTATCCTTCTAGAGGGCGAGGACGCCCGTATAGTGCAACGGCTTCAACCAGAACTCCGGTGTTTTCCCCACGTACAATGATGTCTCAGGGACCGCAAGTGTCTACTACGCCGCGAGGGGCGTCTACGAGTGTACCTCGTGGGACGTATCAGCGAAAACCGGCGACGGCTCCATCAGAGTATAGACGCCGAGACGATGATCAAAGGGGTTACCCCAGATCTCGTTCACGTAGTCGGGCACGGCAAGCTCAGGTGCACCCTGAAGCGCCGCGGAGACGTAGGAAAACGAAGCGTTTACCGGTTTCTGGTATTCCTACCACTGCCTCCGACGTGTGGAAGGCGCGTGATTCGCGAAACGCTGATAATTTTCCATCCTTTCGCGAAATCCTCCATGAACAGAATATCTTGGCAAGACATGCACAGTGGGGTCAGAGCCAGTTACAAGATCATGCTCAGCCCTCATACCCTGCCTTTAACCCTCAACAACCATTTCCGGACGAGGTGGCCCACCTGGGGATAGATGATCCTGCAGTGTACTGGCAGGACTTTAATGGTCGTTGGCAAGGTGCGCAACTACCCACGGCTGTTGGGTACGACCACCCCCACCCTACGTTGCAGGCGTTACGCAATGCAACATTGGGCTGGTTCCCAGCGCGTAGCCAGGAACCTATCTCTATGACAACAGAAATTATGACTCAGATCAAACAAATCATGGAACAGGACCACCCGGCGCTAAGGCCGTATTTTCAAACCCATGTCGACGCGAACCCGAATGGCCCAGGCGTGATGGTCAGTTGGACATTCAAGGCTATTGACGCCTCAACCTTGGAAGACCCGGAACCAGAAGTTCCGTTGTTTTCCATTGCGTCTTCAGCAGCTTGGGGTCACGCGGCTTTGCTGAAGCAGTGTGTACCAGAAATGACTCCGTACGAGCATTTCTTCACCAAGGCAAAGGCTCGCGGCTTCCGTGACGTGTGGTGCGCAGCGACACAGATTATTGACCGTATGGATGCCATACGGAAAGCCTACTGGTACTGGTATCAACCTCCCGTGGATGGACTCCACGTGGTACCTGAACGGGAATTCTTGGTTCCCTACTTCCGGCAGGATTGCCAGAATTCGTATATGCATCCGGTTGAAGGGGGTATAAATGTACCACAGATACCGGGTATTACGTTCCCGATGCCGGAGTATTCTTACCAGTTCCGTAAAACGGAATTTGCCCATGACGAGGACACGATGAATTTTATTACCAGCGATTTCAACCGACCGGGCCCCGTCCTTAAAGTCGCGGTACGCGACCGTCTGGCGGCAGAACCGCAAAGGACCTTCGTCGATAACTGGAAAGGCGGGTACCAGGTCCGTACTATGGCCCGTCTGCACTGGCAGACCTTTTACCAGTCGGCCGCGTTGCGTAGCTACATGTTGCGGCATCCCGCAGCACTGTATGGTGAAGCCTCAGGCGAGACGTTTTGGGGCTTCAAGCCGGCATTACCTCCTGACGTCCTGATACGTGGAGTTGAGGATATGGCCGGAGAGCAGTTTGACCCCTGGTTCCAAAGAACCAATTGGTTCAACGGGGCGTCGATTCATGGGTCCTACTGGACGGAGATTATGCTCTGGTTTACCCAGGGTGGTCCGGAGGACTTTTATGATGATTGGGAAGCGCGAACCCCGCTGTCCGCGGTGGATTATGACGCTTTTATGGCAGTCATCCGTAAACGGATTGACCATGTGGTTGCCAGATGGGAGAACGATGAACTCGTCCCACCGTTCTTTGGGACGGATTACCCGCCCCCACAACTGCGAGCTGCACCACTGCGATTGCAGCCAAATAGAACGGGCGAATTCATAGCGGGTCTTGCACCACCCGGACAAGAGAACAACGTCTATTATCCCTGCATCGGCGTGGTCTATTATGATCCCGCCAATGCCCATCGTGCCAATTCCACTCTGCCCATCGATCCTTCCAGCCCCCTATGGTTTGACTTCTGAGCTATCCATCCCAAACTAGGGTAATACCAGTGACTGGGTTACCTTTTGTACAGTTAATAATCGTGACGATTATTATCTAGGTCCTTTTAGCATAACGGCGGAGGTTTATCATAAGCGGCGGAGGTTCATCTTTACGGCGGAGGTTCCTATCTTTCATCATCATATCATTTGACTTTCTCATATTGGACTTTATCTCGCTGGACTAGACTGCCCATCTTTTGGACTCATATATCTCATATCATTACCTTATTTTCCCTGGCTGTGACTCTCTATATTGGTGACTATATTGCCTTAATTTGGACTTAATCTATGCTCAATTTATGAAGCCATCCCTACTTAGACTTAATCTGCTCAAATAATGCCTTCCCGATTGTGACTTCCCCTATGGTGACTATATTTGCTCAATAATTGCCAGTTCCAAAGATTTTTGCCATTCCTACGACAGTGACGTTTAATGTATATATCATTCCCTAATGAAGACGATTCCCTATTTGGACTAGTCTATATAAATGTATGCTTTAT
>JASAND010021405.1:0-28653 GCA_030248195.1 Trissonchulus latispiculum | reverse complement strand
AACCTTCTTTCTGGTTTATTTCTACCCAAATTCCGATTAAACTCATAAATTGAAGTGATATAACTATTTGTCAATCAAAAACCTGCTAACTAAAACTGACATTTAAGTCCAACCTGAATTGTAATTAACGGACAGCCAAATATACTCCTAATATAATTGAGAGAAAAAAACTAGGTAATTTAATAAAAAAAACCAAACAAAACAGCAATACAAAAAATCATCGGTTTTGATAAAGCCACACAGTGTCTATTCCCACCCCAAAAGTTTCTTTGCAATGGAATTCCTTTAAGCAAAGAAATCCCGGCAGGCACAAAGATAGGCTTCGGGTTTCATTTCCGCTAGCAATTTCTTCTCCAAAACCGAGCATCTGCAAATTAGAAGCGAAAGCAATAACATATATGTACAAACAAACAACTATCCTTTGACACCAGAAACCATTGCAACACTCACAAAAATACAGGCAGTCATACAACATTTAATGCACAGCGCAGGTACAACCTGAGCAGAGTGTAGTCTTTTGCTTCGGTAAGTAATGGTCAGGGATCGAAACCGGGATGAAATCTTTTGCCTACGTTTTCTATTGCTGGGTGCAGCTTTCTCTCTGCTACCTAATCATAAACATAGCAAATGGGGGAGGGTAAACAGAGTTAAATTAACAGAAATATATAAACTGACAACTCATCCGATTAATAATAATAAAATGTAATAATAAAGGAACTAACCATCGTATTCCATCCCAAAAATTATAACAGAAATCGTAATTATTGAGTGGCCACTGAAAACATATATAAGTATAGGTATTAAAGCAGAAAACATCATGCAAATGCAGAAACTGCTGAAAAAGCAATTGAAACGCCTAAAGGATAAAGAAAATAGGAAGGAAGCCAGACACCTTAAACAGATCTCGTCGATAAAATCTGGCATTCGAGGAAACTCTTAATTGGTATGATTGGGTAAGTCTTGAATAGAGAACGAGCCAGGGATTGAGTTCGACGCCTCCACCTGACAGGCTGAGCTGACTTACAGCGTGGACCTGAAAAAAGAAGAAAAGAAAGGATAGATCCACATTTAATTTTGTTGTACAAGAAAAAGGCTTCCCCGTGTCTAGTGATTAAAATGCTTTACTTTACATTTAATATCTTACAAAACTGCTTATCAGTTTAATGTCTGCAAATATACTTCGCATCACACCGAAAAGTACTATTTAAATCTGATCGCTCCTACTCTGGACTGGATTCGATTTATACTCAGTTGAGTTTGAGTATAACTTTATCCAATCATAAAATCATTTACCAGCCGACCGTCACCGCTGCCCAGATCGATTGCTCGATGACCGGAGGTTATCTTGGCGGTCTGAATCGCCTGTAGGACATTGTCCACCTGGCTGTCAGTAGCAGGAACGTACGGCAAACAAATCTTCCGTAGGGCAGGAGTAACGAACGGAACGGCCACAGCCGTAACTCCAAGGGCTCCTACACCAAGGATGCCAGCGGACACTTTTCCTATTAGTGCAGCTTCCAAAGGCATCGCCTGGCGTCATATGTGAAAGTAAATTGATTCGCTAATCTGACAGTTCCATATTCCGTATTCTGATGACTCATCAAATTAAATGCTCAGCGAAAATTCTTCAAAGCATAAAACAGATGAAGAAATTGCTTGGCAAATTACACATTTTCCATCATTTATCGGTATATCGGTAATTTGTTCAAACATATTATAAAGATCACACAATGTTTTTTGCACGTATAGTTTCTGTTAATAAGCAGGAAAGCCGGTTATAAACAATTATTGGCTGCGCAGCAGGATTACAATTTACTAAACTCTTCGCCCAACGGAAACAGACCTTTTGCACAAAATATTGCTTGTTTATTTTCTGTTGGTTTTGTTGTTGTTTGCAGAAAGCCTGAAAACATCAGCACAGTCAGCACTGGCGGACGGAAAACATCTGGAACTGCAGCTGGACGAAATTGTGGACTGGCTTCGGGAGGCCCGGGCCGGCCTGGACGGACAGCCGCCCGTTGCCTGTACCGCAGAAAAACTGACCGAACAGATTGATGCTTTCGAGGTTTCTTTTTCTCTTGTTTTTTTCTGGCTATAATTTTTGCGTTTTTGCAGCATTTTTTGCTTGAAATAATATTTTTAAAATTTTTTGTTGTCTCTAGAATTGTTTGGCTTTTGACTAAGCTTGTTGGGTTGCCGCTTTTTCAACAAAAAGGCAACCCTTTAACTTGGGTATGTCCGTTATTTATTATTTATTATTATTTATTTCTTGCCGTATGTGTCCCCCCCCCCTCTAACTTTTGATTGGCTGGACCGATCCGGCTGAAATTTTCAGGGGGAGTTGGGGGTGACCTAAAGTGCTCCCGGAAACGCGCGCAGTTCGGTACTTCCCGGATTCCGGAAATGGCGGTTCCCGGAATTTTTTATAATGGTAAGGGGGGACCAAGGGAAACGTAAAAATTTTTTGTCTCCGATTTTGCTTAAAAGTTGGTCATAGGGTAATTCAACCACGCTGATTTCGAAACTGAAATCGAAATTTCCGGAAAACTTCCGGATTTCGAGATATTGGACCCGGAAAATTCCGGATTTTGAAAAATTTCTCCAAAAGTGGTCAATATGGTACTCAAATGAAAGAGGTCGTCGTGCTGAACAACTTTCCTTCTTGCGATATTTTCCGGAAATGAGCCTAGCGAAAGTTATGGCCGAAAAACTGAAAATCCGGGAATTCCCGGAAACCCGGATTTTGAACGGAAAAATTTTTTGTCTCCGATTTTGCTTAAAAGTTGGTCATAGGGTAATTCGACCGCGCTGATTTCGAAACTGAAATCGAAATGTCCGGAAATTTTACGGATTCCGAGATATTGGACCCGGAAAATTCCGGATTTTGAAAAATTTTTCCGAAAGTGGTCGATATGGTACTCAAATTAAAGAGCTCGTCGAGCTGAACAACTTTCCTTCTTGCGATATTTTCCGGAAATGAGCCTAGCGAAAGTAATGGTCGAAAAACTGAAAATCCGGGAATTCCCGAAAACCCGGATTTTGGACCAAAAAAATTTTTGTCTCCGATTTTGCTTAAAAGTTGGTCGTAGACTAATTCGATGGCGCTGATTTCGAAACTGAAATCGAGATCTCCCGAAATTTTACGGATTTCGTGGTACTCGACACGGAAAATTGACTTGTTGATAAGAGGAAAAATGCAGCGGCAACCCGTTCATGCAAATAAGCTTGTTATGTTTGGTCTGTGTTTTGTGGGATGGGAAAGTGTATGCTTTTTTGTGATTATCTGAAAATGTACGTTTTCTGTTGTGTATTTTTATGCGTTTGGTACTTTTGAAAATAAAATTCTGAGTTTTGTATTCCCAGGTTTTCTCACGCGCTCTGAAAATGTTTCTAACCACTGAATTTTGATGTCGTACTCCAGGACTATAAAATGTCCTTTAAGTCTATGACAACCTGTTAAGCCTTGCCCACGTTCTATAAGTTATATAGATATTTGACACCTGTTTAGCAAATAAAAGTTCTTGCTCCATCCTAAAGGCATTTTTACGCATACATAGCTTGCGTGCTTCATGGAAACATTTTGTGCTCTGCTCTCATCTACTGTTATCGTTTCCAGCAAAAATGTTGGATGTTAGGACGAAAAAACTGTCTGCGTGTTTTCCAAACTTTGCTTTTCATCTGATTTTTTAGACATTTTTATCTTGTGGCATAATTTAGAAGTTGTTGGTATTGTTATTTATTTTTAATATTTTTAATTTTTTTACTATTTTCAGCCCCTATATCAGGACATATTGACGCACGAGGGTCCAATTCAGTATGCCCTTGTAAAGACTAGAGACCAGCTGTCCAAAAATCCCACCGCTGAACTTAGACAAAAGATTTCTGACATTGAGCTACATTGGACTCCTCTGTTGAAAGATGCCAAAGACAGGTATTGATCTGTAATTGGGAACAGTGTATTTAGTAATAAATTAATTTAGCAGCTTTTATTTATGTTTTGGTGTGATGTGATTTAATCTACTTAATACAGAAGCGTAGAGTGCATGAGCTTAACTTTCCCCGTGAGAAGCTCGATTTCTAGGGTACTTCGAGCTTTCCAATCTTTCCTTTCCTATCTGACCTCTGTTTCGGCTTAGATTTTTGTATTTTTCCTATTTTTGTGTATCTTAAATTTCTTTTCTTAGACGTACACGATTGGCGCACGCGCAGGATCTGCTGTCCCAGTTTGATGTAGCCGCCAGCGGCGCCAGTGATGTCATGTCCGACCTTCGACAGAAACTGGACACCCTACACAAGGAAGCCCCGCCCCTGGAAAAGGCCGAGTTTGAAAAATACCTCAAACAGGCACAGGTTGGTTGGTTGGTTTTTTCTTATCTTTTTTCTCTTTCTAAAATAGAATATTTTTTCGAATATCCTTTCAGAGAAAAAAACGTTGTAACAGTGAAGGTGAAGTGAAGCTTCTTGGGCTCTTTATTTAAACGAATATTACACATTATCTACCTTTATGTGTGGGATTTTTAGTTGCCTAATTTGCATCGTTAACCACTGGTTCAGTTTAACATAGCTTTATTTATTGGTTTTTTTTCTGTGTAGAAATTGAAGTCTGAGATTTCTGAGCATCGCCAGGACTACAGGAACGCGGAAAAGCTAGGCGAGCAGTTGCTGAACTGCACGGGTCTGGGTCAGGAACGGCTGCAGGACCAGGTGGACGATTTGACCAAAAAATGGGAATCCATTAATTCTGGTACATTTTTTGTCTTATGTTTTTTCTCAGGGGCCCGTTTTTTTGGAATTGAGTCACGAGCCTCTGTTGAATAGTAGTGTTAGTTTTTATTAGTTTGACGTTTTGTAGTGGCCCGCCTGCAATTAAACAGTCACTAAGGCGAAAGCCTTAGTCTGAAACACGGGATAATGGGCACTGTTTGTGCCTCATTTTACCGTTTACCTCATTTTCTTGATGTATAGCGTAGTGATCCGGTGAACGTTTCAGTGGATTCAGTGCGATGACGACTGCCCTTCGTCCGCGCCGTGTGGGCAAATTTGCTCTGTAGGAACTTCTGATCACTTAATCATGACTAAACTTGGCCAAATGGTGTCACCTGTGCCGTATAAAAGCTCCTTCAAATGTTTCCTACATACAAATCTTCATATATAACTGCATTGAAGCAGAATTTATCCTCCCTGTAAAATATATATTTTCTGTCATTTCATGTAAGCTTCAGCATTACTGTTTTTAAATTTAAAATCCAATCCAATAGATTTTTTTAATTTTATGAAGCTTTTTAACTTTTCATGAGGATGCGCGGAGCGCCCCTCATAATATGAGCTATAAAGGCACTTTGCGGATTAGGGAAACTGTTAATTAGCCATAACTCATTAACGGTAGGGAGTTGAGAGCTAAAGTTTACATTTTTGAAATCTCTAGGCCAAGAGCTTTCGAATGATTCCAAACGTGTCCGGAAAAAATGAACTTTGAAAAAATCGACTTTTTGATACAAGTTTAAAAGTGGGTTTTTTTTCTCTGTATCGACCACTTTTATAGGGCGATTTTTGCGCACACCGATTTTTCAAACGGCCCATAGGAAAAATTTTTCTATACTAATTTTTGATTATCTAGGTTATGGTCCAGATCAAGTTTATGTTTGATTTCCGAATTTCGCTCTGGGTCGATTTTTACAGATGGTCAAAAATGGAAAAATCGACGTTTGGACTTAGAAATTTTTCGAGGTCCCAACACAGAAAATTGTCAAAAAGTCGTCTAAAATAGCATTTTTTGGCCATTTGGTGGTGCGCATATATAGTAAATCGGGGTCGCTGAAAACGATGAGCATACTGCCAAAACCGATGGATGTGACCCTCAGGCCCCATGGCGCCCGTGGTTCCTCGCCCAGGGTCAAAGTTGGGAAAAGTCCGTAAAAACGGCTATTTTCGGCCATTTGGTGGTGCCCATATATAGTAAATCGGGGTCGCTGAACACGATGAGCATACTGCCGAAACCGCCCGAAGTGACCACTGGTCAGCATGGCCCCGTGGCACCTCGCCCAGGGTCAAAGTTAGGGTCAAAGTTTGGAAAAGTCACTAAAACAGCGTTTTTCGGGGTTTTGGTTGGGGGCATATATAGTAAATCGACTACGCTCGTTTCAATGAGCATATTTTCGGAACAGACGGAAGTGACCACTGGTCACTATGGCATAGGTGGCCTATTGACCGGTGGTCAAACCCCCTAAAACAGTGTTTTTCGAGATTTTGGTTGGGGGCATATATAGTAAATCGACTACGCTAGTTTCAATGAGCATATTTTTAGAACCGATGGAAGTGACCACTGGTCACTATGGCCTAGGTGGCCTATTGACCAGTGGTCAAACCCCCTAAAACAGCGTTTTTCGAGATTTTGGTTGGGGCATATATAGTAAATCGTCTACGCTCGTTTCAATGAGCATATTTTCAGAACCGACGGAAGTGACCACTGGTCACTATGGTCTAGGTGGCCTATTGACCAGTGGTCAAACCCCATAAAACAGCGTTTTTCGGGGTTTCGGTTGGGGGCATTTATAGTAAATCTACTACGCTCGTTTCAATGAGCATATTTTCAGAACCGACGGAAGTGACCACTGGTCACTATGGCCTAGGTGGCCTATTGACCGGTGGTCAAACCCCATAAAACAGCGTTTTTCGGGATTTTGGTTGGGGGCATATATAGTAAATCGACTACGCTCGTTTCAATGAGCATATTTTCAGAACCGACGGAAGTGACCACTGGTCACTATGGCCTAGGTGGCCTATTGACCGGTGGTCAAACCCCATAAAACAGCGTTTTTCGGGATTTTGGTTGGGGGCATATATAGTAAATCGACTACGCTCGTTTCAATGAGCATATTTTCAGAACCGACGGAAGTGACCACTGGTCACTATGGCCTAGGTGGCCTATTGACCGGTGATCAAACCCTATAAAACGAGCGTTTTTCGGGATTTGGTTGGGGGCATATAATATAGTAAATCGTCTACGCTCGTTTCAATGAGCATATTTTCAGAACCGACGGAAGTGACCACTGGTCACCATGGTCTAGGTGGCCTATTGACCAGTGGTCAAACCCCCTAAAACGCGTTTTAAAGGTTTTGGTTGGGGGCATATATAGTAAATCGACTACGCTAGCTTCAATGAGCATATTTTCAGACCCGACGGAAGTGACCACTGGTCACTATGGCCTAGGTGGCCTATCGACCAGTGGTCAAACCCCCTAAAACAGCGTTTTTCGGGATTTTGGTTCGGGTATATATAGTAAATCGACTACGCTAGTTTCAATGAGCATATTTTCAGACCCGACGGAAGTGACCACTGGTCACTATGGTCTAGGTGGCCTATTGACCAGTGGTCAATCCCCCTAAAACAGCGTTTTTCGGGGTTTTGGTTAGGGGCATATATAGTAAATTGTCTACGCTCGTTTCAATGAGCATATTTTCAGAACCGACGGAAGTGACCACTGGTCACTATGGTCTAGGTGGCCTATTGACCAGTGGTCAAACCCCCGAAGACAGTGGTCATTGTTTGAAATAGAGAATCTTCTGGGAGTATATAATAAATTGCAGACTACTTCTGCCTAAGAGCAGCGCTCCCAAAAATTGGAAGAAGGACAAGTAGGAAAAATGCTCCTTGCAGTCGCATGTAAAATGCAATATGAGCTATGATGGTCAACATTTAAATATGTCAAGGACAAGATTTAAAACGTCTAATATGAGCCAGCATCTAAATCGGTAAAGGACAAGCTGTAACTGGCTAATATGAGCCGCCACGTTTCTCTTGGGCTCATATTGACACGAGGATACTAAGTTGAGTTAACTATTTTTCACTTTTCAAATTCGCATGTACACGTAATTGTCATGACATACGTCTGGTCTTGATACAATTATTAAAGTCAAGTGGGTAAGCACACATCAAAGTTTTACACATCAGCTGTGTATTTTATTGTATAAGTGCTTTGTACAGTAAGCCGTTACTGAGACTTGAAGAATACCGGTTTACTGGAGCTTTATGCATTTGTATCTAGTTTGCAGTGTGTGTCTATTATTTAGAAAACTGGTATATACCAAATGTATATGCCACTTAATTCAGCTTTAAAGGGGAGAACTTTAGCTGCTTAAAGTGTTCACATATATACCTTAAATACGGTGTTTGAGCTAGTGAAATTAGATTCAGACAGGATACCTATAGCCAAGCATTATATGAAGCTAATGACATTACGCAAGACGGTGAGGATTTTTTCAGACTTGGGATTGGGAATAAAAGTAAAGAGTCTGTAGGCAAGATGGTAAGAGGTCGTCGTGATGTCAAGCCGTTGAAACCACGGCAGCGAGCGTCAATATGAGCCCAAGAGAAACGTGGCGGCTCATATTAGCCAGTTACAGCTTGTCCTTTACCGATTTAGATGCTGGCTCATATTAGACGTTTTAAATCTTGTCCTTGACATATTTAAATGTTGACCATCATAGCTCATATTGCATTTTACACGCGACTGCAAGGAGCATTTTTCCTACTTGTGAAAGAATAGTAGGTTTATTTTCCAGCTCTTTAATTTCAATAAACCTAGAAACAGTTTTGACGGACGATTAGTTTTATTTTGACTGTAATTAAAATGTTCCTAAATGCTAGGCAAAAATTCTCCAGGCTGCTTTCAGGTTTTCTCAGTAGCCGTCTTGGGCTTGTAGAGCTTTGCCTTAGCGCGGTCATTCTGATGACAAATTGCTCCATTAAATAGATAACCTATACCTAGAAATTTCTTGTATAGAAGTTATTCCTTTTACATAAATACCTTTCGAAACATGTTCACAATTTGGGCTAAACGTTTTGTGTGTGCCACGGCTTGGCCTGACTCAGACAACAAGAGTGGTTTAGGATTTTTTGGAGATGTCAAAGGACAAAGATTTATTTGACTGCTAGGACTGTGTTTTTATTTGGCTTGAACAGTAGTTTTAATGGGAAAAGTTGTTGTATTTATTTTTAATCTATTTATTATTTGGCATTTTTCTACCGAATTCTCGAAAATAAAGCTATGATTTTTATGGAAATTACGCATTTTTAAATTTCCCACAGCTTAGCTGCGATACTGAAACTTGGCTGCAACCATAGTGGACTATCATAATTATTGTACCTCAAATGCGCTTGATTCGCTTCATTAATTCACCAGCTCACGTTTAATTGATCAAGATTCATTTTCTAAATATTTGAAAACTAATTTTATGACGACAAAATCCAAATCTCTAGATCGCATTGCGGTGGGTCGAGCTCCCCTGCCCTCTTCACGTCGTCGTCGCAGCCTCTGGCGAAATTCCTCCAGTCCTCGCGATAAGTACAGTAGCTTCGAGTCGGAAACTGGCGAAAATGCGAACCCGGATCCGGATCCCGAACCGGAACCGGAACCAGTTCGATTTTGTCGGTGTAAGCATCACCGACCCTCGCGATCTCAGCTTACACGCCATCGTGCCCTGAAACTGAAACGTTCACTGGGCCGTCTGTCGGCCCTGCTGGCGGCTCGTGGGCCACCTGGCCTGCCCAGCCTGCCCAGCTGTTCTGGTCTGACCAGCTGTTGCTCTTGCATTCCAGATGCGAAACGATTTGCCAAGGATCTGGATGGGACTGTTTACCTGTTGGCAGAGTGCCAACAGGCAACGACCGATGCGAAATCAGCGCTGACCAATGGCCAGCTGCAGGCGGCCAGGTGTGATGCTCAGGACAGCAAGGGACTGGACCGACTTAAGGTATACTTTCGTGACTATGATGAGATTGGGGAGTGGCTGTTTGCCCGAGTCGTGAGTCGGGTGCCCAGTCTCCGAGTCTCCCTCCGCTCTGCAGCGAACGCTGCCGCTGCTAGCGTGGCCACCTGTACGCTAAAGCGACAGCCGTCTGGCGACTCTGCACAGGTGAGTCTAATGATTTTGTTACATACACGCCCGGGTAAATTACGACGCCCCTTTGCAAATTGTGTCAAAATAATATGTAAACGGGAAATGCGCATCGGGATTATGGTAGTGAATTATTGTACTGTTACTGCTGTAAATGCTACCATAATGAATGTTACGGTAGTTGGTTACTGTAGATTTATATATCTGTTGTATGCATGGTAGATGATGTGCTGTATTTAATTCTAGCGGGGCTCGCTTAATATAGTGTAAAGATTACGATGTGAATGAATTGTCTAGAGCTTATGTATCATGGAGCAGTTTTGTAGCGAAAGTCCTACCATGTAGACGTTTACCGTTAAATACCCTTCCAGCTTTGGCTTTTTCCTACAGGGGGGGTTTGGGGTGCCCCTCCCCAGAATTTCGTGCCCCCCTCAGACTTGGGTCGCCCCTCCCAAGAATCCCCCCCCCAGGATTCGGGCCTTCCCCCTCCCCCAGAACTCTAAAGTGCCCGGAAAAATAGGGTTTTGAGAAAATTTCCCGATTTCGCCGGCTTTTTATGCAGTTTTAGCTATTCTAAGCTTAAATTTAGGTTAAAAATAGTTAAAAATTTTTTAGCTCAGCAGCAAAAAATAGCTATTTTTTAAGCATTTTTTGAAAATGTTTTCTCCCCCCCCCCCCCTTCAGAAAGGTTTGCCTAGGAAAAAGCCAGCAGCTTTACAGCATTATTCAATCAATCGGTGCAAACTGCTCTGCAGGTACACGTGTACAGCTGATGAGTGAGGTTACGGTAGCAGGTAGTTGCTGTCTTACTGTAGATAGTCTAAGACTATCTGGGTGTACTGTATACAATGCGACAGGTCATACAATTTACGTATGAGGTCTTCTTGCGAACACCGTACCTTTTACGACAACTGTTTTCTGTCACTCTAACGTCGACTGTTTTTGAAATGACACGAAACACTACACAATGAATGCCTCATGAATTGATTGCCTTGTAATGAATGATTTATTATAGTCTGCAATCATATTTCTGTACATACTGTGTATGGAAATACAGTAAAGTTGGGGCTGCTTTTTACAGGCTCTACTGGACGATATTGAGGGCCCCGTGGCGGCCAAGATTCGTTCGGCCAAGGCCAAAGCAGAGGAAGTCAAACGATCCGTCACCAGCGGAAATCTGGCTAAGATTGATCCGGCCCCGGACTCCCACCTGTTGGATCAGCAGCTGGCCGATCTGGACCAGCAGTCCCAGGGCTTGACTCAGGATCTCCGGGATAAGATTGAACAGCTCCAGGCCGCCACTGGTCTTGTGGTTGACTTTAAGGTAGACACTTGTAGACTGTTTGTGTTAATTCTCTAAAGTTAATTAATTAATTAATCAAATTAATTAAGGTTATGCTTTTGTATCGCTAAACAATTTTTTGTTACAAACATGTCCAAAAATGTTGAGTTGACAGATGTACGTATGTTGTGCTGATTTCGTTTATGTTACGCAACTTTTCACTTTTTCAGTCCTACTGTCGAGATGTTGATAAGAAACTGAAATCTCTGAATACAGAGCTGACGGAATTTGGTCCCACCGCTAGGGACCCGAAAGGAATAGAGTCACAGTTGAAACAGGCAAAAGTAGGTGCTAGTATATACTTTTTCCGGCATAAATTATGTATGTATGAATTATTTTTAAGGAATTTAAGGTACGTTAATTCTCTCTGGCTGGGTGCAGGGGATATCCTTTATTTTAATTGCTTTTAATTAATGTACTGTACTATGTAATGTACTCCCCGCCCGACGCTTACGTAGAGTCTCCGATATGTTATCTATTTTATTTTTCTGAAGACATTGCCGTATAGTTTGACGTACTCTGTGCATATCAGTGTCTAAAGATCAAGTAAATTTGATGTAATAGAATATTCTGAGTTTTACACACAAAGGATACTTATCTTATCTACTACGTATATTGGCGGCATCCTCTATTTAAATATAGACCTTTCCTATTCTGAAAGGGGTCATAAAACTCAAGTTGTTGTGAACGTAGAATTTTAATAAGTTGAACTTGACATGCCAGTTTGTATTTGTGCACGTTAAACGTCTTATGTTTAAGGTAAGTAAAGTCTGCAATAAATTTTAAGTGTGATTTATGTATGATTGATGTACTCGAAGATTTTACAGTCATAATACGGCAGACTTTACATTCCCTTTTTTGTATTTTTTCTATTTTTTGTAGGAGTTTGAGCAATTGTTGGACGCAAACGCGAAAACTGTTGAAGAAGCGCATCGTAGAATTGAAGCCCTGAAAGCGGAAGGTTTTGAAGCGGACGCTGAAACCTGTTTGGAAAAGGTTTCTTACTTGAGACTTTTTTATATAACATAGTCTTTACAATTCTTAGTACTTGTCTTCCTCATTGATTAGTTAAAAAGGTTAAAAAGCTAAGTTAAAAGGTGAAAAGTTTTCAAATACTGATTTGCTGGCTCCTTGTGTTGTTCGTCGAGGTTGTAGCATTTTTGTGACTTTATAAGTTCTAGACGTTTAGTAAAGAGCAAAATCAAATGACCAAAGGGCTAACTGTTTGCTATAGACACTGGATTTTATGACCTCTGGTCTAAAATTTGTCTAAAGTACCGTATTTCAGCTGAGGTTTTTAGTTTAAGGTTCGTAGATTATAGAAATTGTTTAAAAGGGCAGCAATCTGTTTGTAATTTTTTCTGACATTCATCTTTGTTTTACCTGTTCCAATACTAGGGAAATGGGAAATCCTCCCCGGGGAAAATCCCTATTATTGATATGTTTCTGTGACTGTATCTGTGTCTATTTGCAGGTGAACCAACTGGAGGAAAGCTACGTCGGAATGCGTCAGCGGCTGGCGGCCCGCATTGCGGAACTGGACCAGCTGGGTCAGGAAGTGGGACACCTGTTTGGGCAGATGGACGAGGCACACAGCTGTGTCATGGAGACCCTTGGGAGTGACCTCCTCCAGAGACCTGTCACCGGGGATGTACAGGATGTTAGACAGCAGCTGGATGCTCTGAAGGTACCCTACCTACCTAGAGGAAGGACCTTTTTTGGGGGGTTTAGTTGATTCCCCCCCCGTATCCATCCTTTGTAATATTCTTTTAGAAATTTGGTTGTGTGCAAATGAACTGGAAAATCTTATGCATAACATGTTCAAAATGAAACTTTTATTTGTACTGTCAGTCAAGGCCGCACCCAGGGGGGGGGGGGTTCAAGGGGTCTAGACCCCCCCCCTTGGGATGCCAAAATGGAAAATTTTTGCTATTTTTATGGCAAAAACAGCTATTTTTAAAATATTTTCGCGCCTTCTGCGCGATAATTCACTTTTTGCAAGAAATAAACGTCCAATGTACTGTTTTTGGGAAAAAATGCTAAAATTCTTCAACTTCTGGGGAGCTCCCCCCCCCCAGACCCCCCGTTGCGTTTTACCTTGGACCCCCCCCTTTTCAAAATTCTGGGTGCGGGCTTGCTGTCACTTGCATATCGTATGCCAGCCATTCAGTTTCTTTTCTTTTCTCAGTTTCTAGCAATTGCTTGATTCTTTGAATGTGTACATTTATTTTGATTTCAGACGTTCAAGTCGGACGTGGAGAGTGTGTCTGGTCGCGTTGACGCCCTCCTGAGCAAAGGGCATGGCCTCGTGCGTCAGGCCGCCCCTAGCGTTGACACTTCCCAGTTGGAGTCAGAAGTGGGAAAGCTTTCCGAGGCACTGAATGAACTCAGATCTAGGGTAAGCCTGAAATATCTTTTCCCCTGAGGTATTTGTTTGATATGAGCGTTTTAAGATTAGATGGGGGATTTTTCGATTGTTTTAAAATTTGATTGAAATATTTATTAAAAGTTTCAGATAGGCAAATAAGATGCAGTGTTTGGCTGAATGTTTTAGTTAAAATGTTTCCCATTGAAAATTTGAAATCTGAATAAGTGTATATTTGTGTTTTTAACTGTACTGACTGATAGTGAGTGGTATGGTTTACTAAAGGTGCCTTCATAGTCGCGAACGCAGGTGTACGCGCGTCTACAAACGTCAACATCATTTTGCGCGCATCAACGCGCGTCGACGTGCGTCGATGCGCGTAAACTGGCATGCTACAAATGGGCGCTTCAACGCGCGTCGACGCTTCCAGTGGTAGCATAGCACCAGGGCGTGATGTCACGTTTGGAGGCGTCGACGCGCGTCTAATGGCGACTGGAACTATGAAATCACCATTAGAGTTTTTGCTTGAATTGTTGGTTTGCCGCTACTTCCGAAGGAAAAGGGCAAACCCTTATTGTAGTTAATTTTTCTTTCCTTCTGCAGGTGTCTGAGAAGGAGGGTCAGCTGAACGATGCCCTGCTGGGCTTCGGCAACTACCAGGACGCCCTAGACTCCATGTCCCAGTGGCTGTCGGAGACAGAGGGTCTGGTGGAGGCCCAACGGCCGCCCTCAGCCGATCATAAGGTCATCAAGGCTCAGCTGCAGGAGCAGCGTCTCCTACAGAAGCTGATTGAGGATAAGGCGGTCAATGTGGACGGTCTACAGGGCATGGCTGACCAGCTGTCACAGTTCACTGGCGGGCCGGATGAGTCCAGCGAAAAGCGCCAGATTCGCGACCAGCTGGTACATCTGCTCAGACGGTACGCCGCACCTATTTTTTTCTGTACTTTTGTGCCTTTTTTGCGTTTTTTGATTTTTATTTCTTTTTTCTTTTCAGTATTTGCTGCTGAGTTTTTTGCGTCTTCTTTGATTTGATTTTCTTGATTTTCTTATCCTCTTCCTACCCCCGTTCCGAGATATTTTTTGGAGTATTGTATTTCGTTGAAAGGAAGATTTTGTTGTGCAAAGTTCCAGTAAAGTGCCGTGTCGGTTTGACTATTGACGTTCCCAAGACCAAAAACTTACGATTGATATGTGATTAGGAAATACTCCACCAAACTCACCAAACTGCCTGTCTGGTCCCGTTATCTTGGTATTGCGATTTCACATCACCATTTGAATTTGGGTTCTTCCATTGTGGTAGTAATTTGATTCTATTCAAGCCTATGTGAAGCTTATTCTTCGATTTTTTGTAGGTATGATAATCTGGTCAAGTCAGCCGATGAACGGAAGCACCGTCTGGAGGAGGCCCGCGACTTGGCAGAGCAGTGGGCGGAACACTCCGGGGCCTTCCTGTCCTGGCTGGACAATTCGGAGCGTCGAATTCAGGGGATGGACCAGGTCCCAACCGACGAGCAGAAACTCATGGCTCAGGTTCAGGACCACAAAGTGTTCCATGAAGAAATCAAAGGTTAATCATTTTATTGGTTCTCCTTTTTTTTCTTCGTTTTGGCTGTCGTCTTGTGTTGCAAGAACTGATACTCATGTTAGCATTTTACAAGCTTGTGCTTGTATTCACAAGTTTGAAAACAAATGTTGTTTGTTTAAAGAAAAGGTCGTTAAAAGTTGGATAAACTTTGAATGGTCATAATAATTATCGTTTCCCTTGATTATGATTTTTGTCATTGCTGTGACATTATGATAAATTTTAAATGTTGTGAATAGTTTTGTTTGGCTCTGTTTTGATTTAATTTGATTTGATTTTGATTTTACTGTCTAGGTCAACGCGAACTGGTTGATGGCATCATAGAGACTGGGCATGCCTTGGGTGATCTGGTCTCTGATGATGACTACGAATCCATTGATCAATTGATGCGAGCCATGGCCAATCGATATGATCGATTAGGGACCACGTCTGAGGCTCTAGGTACGGTACCTGTGATGTGCCGCGTACAGATGTAGAAATGTGTGACAATAACCAATTGTTAGGTCTGGAAATATGCTCGGAAAAGTAGTATACGAATTTTGTCTATATATTTCGAGTCTGGGAACAAATTCTTTATTGTTTTTGTTAAATATTGCTGCATGCCTTTTGGATTTTTCAGGTCATCTGCTGACGGACATGGTTGAGGGCGTGGGCACGTTTCTGACCAATACCGACGATTTGGTGATTTGGTTGGACGATACGGAGTTGCGTCTCAAGAAGCATGATACCATCTCGGTCTTCTCGGAAGCTCTCAATCAGCAAACGGACGAACTTATGGTGAGTCCTTAATGGAAACAGAGCAACATAGGGTTGACATCTTTTTTTGTAGCAATCAACTGTTTTGTGCATCACTTTCGTGCATCTCTTCTTTAACGCTTACTCTTAGCCGAAAATATAATGTTGTTTATGTGTCGTTTCAAAAAGTTGAACAACATAAATAAACCTATTAAACAAACAAACAAACAAACAAACAGTTTTATTCAGTAAGTCACAAAGAAATTATGTACAAAAGATCTATTACTAATGGATTTACAGTAATTTTGGCAATTTTTTATTTGTTTCAGGCCCTAGCAGAGGACATTGCTGCCCGCCAGGAACGGGTCCTGGAAACTGTGGAAGAGGGTCAGGAACTCTGCAAACATACGACCAGTGAGGAAGCCCTGGCGCTACAGTCTAAGCTGGACTCTATCCGACTGCGCTACGCTGAGCTGAGCAAGCGGGCTGACCAGCGACTGGCGGTCATCCAGGAGGCCCTCCCATTGGCTGAGCACTATCACAGGACCCATGAGAAGCTGAGTGATTGGCTGCTGGCCCTGGAGAATGACCTGGCCCATCTGGACGATGCTACCTTTGATCAGCAGCAGGAGGTTATCAAGGTACTGTAGATGGTTATTGTAGCCTCTTGCAGTTACTACTGTGTTTAGCGAAGGGTAGAAATTGGTCTTCTTCCTACGTACAGCAATTCCTTCTTCCTACGTACACCGCCAGAAAATAAAATGGTTTCTTAGATGATAGTGTTGTGCCTAAAAAGTTTTTCTCAATATTTGCCTGTTTTGGAAGGGAAGCCCCCCCCCCACCAAAACCAACCTTATCCTCTGTTTTGACTCAAATACTGACGGAATCAGCAGCTATAGCAATCCTTTTTACAGTTTTTTCTTTTTTCTTTGTGGTGAAAGCCTAATTTAGTTGTAAGTATGACAGGAGCTTCAATTACATGCGTGTTCTCCATGTATCATTTTTAGGGTATGGAGGAAGATATTGAAGGCTTTCGACCGCGCCTAGAAACCCTGAGTCAATCCGGGACCCGTCTGGGTCTGCTCAGTTCCCCCGAAGGCTCCTCCACCATCGAAAATATGACGAGTCGTCTGTGTCGGCGATTTGAAACTGTCTGCGACCAAATACAACGACGCTCAGAACGCCTAAATATGTCTCGACAGCGATCCTTGGAGGTTGGTCTGACTGCTGCTGTTAGCATTGATTAGTATTATTGACTAATTAATTGTTTTGTTTTCGCTAATATACTGGTAAATTGGGTTTTCTGTTAGGTATTTTCTGTTAGGTTTTCTCTTTTCGTTTTTTTTCAGGTAATGGGGGATATGGACGAACTGATAGACTGGTTCCAGGAGGCCGAAAAACAGCTGCACACAGCGGGGGCCATCGGCAGCTGTAGTCCTGAGCAGTTGCGACAGGATCTGAAGGACCAGAAACTGTTCAATTCGGATGTGATATCACAGAAGTCCCGGGCCCGCGACCTCAACGCGACTGCCAAAAAACTGTTTCGAGAACTTATCGGTGATGATGCGCAGATTCTGGCGGATAAATCTGAGGTAAAATATCATTTTTTCCATTTGAAAGTTTGGTCTGTACTTGATCAATACAAATTTGGTTGAATGAGAAATTCATACAGTCCTGGTCGTTGGCACTTTCGGTTTGGGAAAATTTCGGCATTGTAGACCAATTTTGGGTCTGTGAGTTATTGGAGGCTTTCTCTCCTTTAAAATTTGTGACCCCAGATATGTTTATAATACTGCGTAGTATTTTATAGGTAGTAATTTTGCAAAAACTTGTTTTGTAAATTTTGTGTTGTAGAATTTGAAAGACATCGCGGATGCGGTGAGCAGTCTGAGCAATGATCGCCTAACGGTTCTGGAGGAAGCCCTCCCATTGGGCGAGCAATGGGCCGAAGGCTATGGCGAGGTGGCTCTCTGGTTGGGCAGTCTGGAGACGGAGCTGGACAATGCCCCTGCAGTGACCACTGGTCAAAATCGGGACCATCTCAAGAAACAGCAGGATCACAATAAGGTGCTTAGAGAGGCTTTAGTTTTTTGTGTCAGTTTTTTTAAATTTTTGTTTTTGTCAACGGTTTCTTTGAATTTTACGCCCACTTCTGCTCTTTTGAATTTTATTAAAAAATTTGTTTGATTTTGAGCTGATTTTCCTCTTCGTTTTTTTAGCTTCTTCACCAGTCTATTTTGGAGGGAAAGCCGCTGCTGGATAAGACTAGTAAAACGGGCCAGGCCCTAGCCAGTCTCTGCAATGACAATTCAGCGGCCCAGATCAATGATTTGCTGGATCAGGCCGCGTCCAGATTTGATGCGGTCCGTGACAATGTGCGGGCTCGCGGTGCTGCCCTGGACGATGCTCTCAGTGCTACACTACAGGTCTGAACGTTTTCCTTCCAATGTGTTGAAAAGTATTACCGTGTCGTCACGTGGAATGTCTAATGTATTGTTGGCATATACACTCATATTGTAGCATTTGGAAATTTTGTCTTTTCACTATTTTTTGCAGTTTTTGAACCTATATCTTATTGTAATACCAAAAACCTTCAACCTGGTTTTGACATGTTTCATTCCACCTGATCCTAATTTGCATAATGTGTATACGTATTTCAGTTCACGGATAAGCTGGACGGTATGCTGGAAGCCCTATCGTCCACTGCGGAGCAGGTCCGACAGGCGGATCCCGTCTCGGCCCATCCCACCCGAATTCGGGAACAGATTCGGGACAACTGTGCCCTCATGCACGAACTGGAGCAGAAATCCACGGCCTATGAAGCGGTCAAGGCCGCAGCTGCTGATGTCATTGCCAAGGCCAACAACCCCAATGACCCGGGGGTTAAAGGTGCGGGGAAATTTTTATTTAGGGGCTTATAGGTTTTTGTATGGATACTTTGGGGGGATTATGACTGTGTTAAAGATGCTCAACTGCTGGCTGGTTATCAATTTAATTTGCACTGCAGTCTGCGTGTAAATGAAACTGGTTTCAGATTTACTTTCATTTTATCATTCCATCCCTCGCACCGTCTCAAAGCAATGTTGTAACAAGAAAGAAACTTTTAACTTAAAGATTGCAACATTGCTTTGTCTCAATTCTCAAAACCCTATTCAACATTGCAAAACGCAATTTTCTCCCTCATAATTTCTCTGTTGAAGTCGGATGAAGAAGTCAATAAATTTTGGTAATTTATTTATTTGCTTATTTGTTAATTATATAATTTTAATTTTGTGGATTTTTTGTGTTTTGTTTGCAGAAATTGAGGAAAAGCTGCAGCATCTTGACGCCCTCTGGTCTGACATTCAGGTGGGGACGGAGACGCGCGGCCGACGTCTCTCGGACACCCTGGAAGCCGCCGAGAAATTCTGGGACGAACTCCAGTCCTGCATACGATCCCTGAACGATCTGAAAAAACGACTGGACAGCGCCGAGCTCCCCGCCTGCGAACCCCAGTCTATACAGGCCCAGCAGGATGAGCTACAGGTAGTATTTTTTAAAATTTTTGATTTAGATTTGGAAATTTTATTCACATAATATAATATAATCTATACTTAATGTTTCTGTGAGGTTAAACAGGAACAGGCGACGTGTGGTTTTCATTTTTTGCTTGAAATTTATTTGCTTATTGGCTTGCATTTTCAGTCGCAGGTTTAACTGATGTCATTTGACTGATATGGTTTTTTAATTGACCAAAAAATCAATTTAAATGGGAAAATGTTGTGTTTCAGAAAATTGTTTATACCTTTTTAGCTACATATGCTGCACCTTTTAGCTACATGCACTGCACCATTTTTATTAAAATGTGACCTCTCACCCAGCTTTTTGAATGAGCAATGAGCTTTCTTGTTTCCCCGTTGCCTACTATGTACCTTATTATTTCGCATAATAAGTAATTAATTAATTAATTGCGCTAATTAATTAGTTAATTTATTTATTTTAGGCCATCGACCTGGAGCTACGAGAAGCCCTACCGCGTGTAGAGGCCACGAAACAAGCCGGTGCTGTCCTGCTGCAGTTGGTCGGGGAAACGGAGCGACCCGAAATTCAGCAAAAGATTGACGAACTAGATACGGGTTTGGTCACGGTCACAGCGGCCTACGAACGGCGCAGTGGGGACCTTATTGAGGCCATGGAAAAAGCCATGAACTTTTATGATATGCTTAAGGTAATTGTGGTAGTGGTAGTTGTGGTAATGATTGGCGGATATTTCTTTTTAAAACTAAATTTTTACACTTTAAAATCCGGATACAGTAAAGGCTACAATTTTGTTTTGGGATATCTGTGTAGTTTTAGCTATCTTGTTACACTGTGTCAAATTTTTATATTGTTCGCAGGTGCCTTTGTGTAATTTATGACTATGATTATTTTCGGTTTTCTACATTTTTTCAGAATGTGACGGAATGGCTCCAGGTTGCGGAAAAGCAGTTTTCCGAGTTTCGTCCAATCGGACCGTCGCTGGCAGATATCGAACAGCAAATTAAGGAACTGCAGGTACTTTCACCCGTAGATATATACGTACTTGATTTATCAATGATGTAGTTTTTATTATTGACAATTTACGCTAGAGCAAATGCGATTTTTGTTTACCTAAACCTGTTATTCTAAAAATTTGCGTAATGCAAATTTTCTTAAATTTTTTCAATAGTCATTCAATTTTCACGCGCTATCTAGTGTTTTGCCTTTTAACTTAGCGCTAATTTGCATGATATGCTTTTGGATTGTTCTTTCAGCCGTTCAAAGCGGACCTAACCCAGCACAGCATTGAGATTGAACAGTTGTCACAGGAGGCTGCCGCTTTGGCCGACGGTACTTCGCCAGAAAGCGCCCTGGCTATTCGTAGACCTCTCACTGTACGTTCCTCCTTTCTCCTTTGTCATTTTCTCTGTTTTTAATAACGCAAATGCTTACAAATGTGCCATTGTTTTGGACTCGTATAAGCTATATGTAATTGTTTCATTTCAAAGAATTAAGCTTCTGTGAAGACCCTCCTAAAAGTTTATGCTTAGCAATTCTTATTTGACCTTTTCGTTTTTGACGATCACTGAATCACACTGAATATCGCACACCTAATATATCATGATATAATTAATCTGTTGTGGTGATTTTGCCTCTGTCTTTCAGGATATCTCTCGCCGGTTTGAGAATCTGAGTCAGGCCATGTCAGACCGAGAGCAGCGCCTGGAGAAAGCCCTGCTCCAGCTGGGTCCCTTCCAGCACGCCCTGCAGCAGTTTCTGGACTGGATCGGGAAGAGTGAACAGACCCTGGGCGAGATCCAGACCCGACCCGAGGCGGACCTGAAACAGATTGAGATTGACCTGGCTCGACACAAGGTCCTCTCCAACGACGTTCAGAGTCATCAGAGCACCGTGGACACCCTGAACGATGCGGGTCGAAGGCTGATTCAGGACCGGCAGGGGGATGCTGCGGCGGCCCCTGAAGCCACTTTGGTCAGTTCTTCTTTCAGTGGTAATTGGCGGGCGTGGGAGAGGGTGATGATATTTTAGTTGGTTTGAAATTAATTTTGGAAGACATGTCGTCATTGTCATGAGTCAAAGTTCTAATCGGTTGTCTTAAGCTGGCTTTTTTCTACAAGGTGGTGGTGGTGGTGGTGGTGGAGGGGGCCCCCAGAAATCGGTTCCCCCAGACTTGAGTTGTCCCACCAGAATCTCTCCCCTACAGGATTGGGGCCTGCCGGCCCCCCAGACTTCAAAAGTCTACAGAAAAATAGAGTTTTAAAGGTAAATTTTCAGAAATGTTTCCGGATTTTTAGGTCTTTGTCAGCTATTTTTAAGCATTTTTCGAAAAAATACCACCCCCCCCCCCCCGAGAAATCTGTGCCCCTCTCCAGACCTGGGGGACCCCCAACTTCCCCCTCCTAAAATGTTTGCTTAGGGAAAAGGCCAGTTGAGCAGAGCAACCTAATCCAGTGCACACTTGCATACTTTACGCAATAATTCAAGTTTTACATAAATATCATTGTGAATAATTTAATTCATCTGTTTTTTGCAGGAAACTCTAACAGAGCTGAATCAGCGCTGGGATGAGTTGCAACGGAAGCTGGGCGAGAAATTGCTCCAGCTGGAGTCGTGTCGGGGCACGGCCCAGAGCTTTGCTGGGAAAATTCAGGACCTCCTGTTCTGGCTTGATTCCGTAGACGCCGCTCTGTCTGTCAGCAAACCCGTGGGCGGCCTTCCGGAAACGGCACAGGAACAATTGGACGGCCTAATGGTAATGATTTTCTGATTAATTTTATCTTAACTAATTTAACCTATATCCAAATTTAAGAATGTTGACTAGCATTTACCTAGAACAAAAACTAACTTTTTCATTTCGCACGTTCCTGAATTTTAGAGCGTCATTTCGGACATGGAGTCCAATCGAGAGAGTGTGGAGGAAGCCTTGGCACTGGGCCAAAATTTCATGGACCAATCGGCGGAGAATGCGAGCTCCGGACTGGCCAACAGTGTCAAACAATTGCGTCAGCGCTGGTCAAATGCTCAAACCAGGGCCAATGACAAGAAAGTAATTATATAAATTAATGAATTATAGTTGGCATTAGTTAGTAATTTGTCCTTCTGCTGAAAATATAGTAAGCTATTACCTTTTACGTACGATACCTTTTTGCGGTTTTTCTTGTAAAGTGTTGAGACTTGTACATAGATGCATACGATTTACTTGAAATACGTAGATTAATATTTATTTACTTATTAATTAATTAGTATTTACATGCATTCAAATAGTAAGTTTTGCACTTTCTTTTATCTCGCCCCAATACACTAGTTTTGTGTATTTCATTTTAAATTTAACTGTAAACAATTTATTTAAATGGTTGTTTTTTGTATTTTTATTCTTATTTCGCTATTTTTGTAGATCAAACTGGAACTAGCCTTGCGCGATGCCACAGAGTTTATGCAGAGTCACGAACAGTGTGTGGCCTGGCTGACGGAAACGGAGACGATTCTCAACGCTCTCAAGCCCATCTCAAGGCTACGTGAGCCCCTCCTAAAACAGATTGAAAATCAAAAGGTGAATATTTGTTTTGGCTGGTTGTGGGGGGATGGTCAAGTATTCCTGGAAAGGAACATCCTAGGATTGTCTCTGTACGCTGGCGGAATTGTTCAAAATTGAAGTGTGTGAATTGTGAAGTTTGCATTTCGGCTTCGTCGTATCTTTTAAATCCTGAGTTTTTTAACATAAATCCAACCAACCAGCTATAAATTTTCCATTTTTGGCCGATCTGTTACAAAAATGTGTTCCTTCCAGACTAACTAACCCTCTCCCCTTTATTCAATCTTTAGTAATTATTTTTTGTGGTCACTGCATACGTTAGGGCTTACTTATCAGTTAAATCAGTTAATGTTTTTTGTTTCTGTGTTGTTCATTTTTCTGTTTTCGTAAATATTGTATTCCTATGTTTCCTTCTGTTGCAGAATTTCCTGCAGCGCATCGACGAGCAGCGCCCGCTGTTTGCTGACCTGCAGAAGCGAGGGACTCAGTTGAAGTATTTCTCCCAGAAGAAGGATGTGATCCTGATCAAAAATCTCCTCATCTCCGCCCAGCATCGTTGGGATAAGGTCGTTTCGAGAGCCAGTGAACGGACCAGACTTTTGGACACTGCCTACTCACAGACCAAAGAAGTAAGTTTTTTATTTTTGGTGGGGGTTAGCTAAAAGAGTATATATCAGTTTTTGTCGTGAAACAGGTTTTTTCTTGAGTTTTTTGTGTACTATTTCTGCAAAAAATGTAGTTTTTTGTATGTTGTTAGTTGTTCCTTGTCTGTGTTGTTTTTTCAGTTCTATGAAGGATGGCAGTCACTGGGCGACTGGTTGGACGGATCCATCAGTTGGCTGGACGAACAGCAGGCCATTCCGGGAAATAATCCTGAAAAGATTCGGGAACACCAGGCCCGACATCGGGACTTCCAGCGGGAACTGGGCACCAAACAGCCCGTTTACGACTCAACCATGAAGAATGGAAAAGCCCTTCGGGATGTGGCACCTCGGGAAGAGCAACCACAGATACAGACGATGTGCGACTCTCTACGGGATAAATGGACCGGTGTCTGTAATCGGGCTGTAGATAGGTGCGTAGATTTCTGATGTTTTGTTTGGAGGGGGGAGGTTTGGTGAAACACAAATCTCTCATATTCGTATTGTGTCAAAAAAATGAAACATTCAGACGTGTGTCCGGTTAGAGTTACGCCATCTGTTAAATTTAATTCCGTTTCCAAATTGCCTTTCTGTTTCAGACAGCGAAAGCTGGAAGAAGCCCTCCTATTTTCGGGTCAGTTTAAGGAGGCTGTGGCGGCCCTTCTGGCCTGGCTGGGCGATGCCCAACCGGGGCTGGGTCCGGACCAACCCGTTCACGGGGATCTGGATACGGTCAATGGACTGTCCGACGGCCATCGGAGTTTCCTACAGGAGCTGAAGGGTCGGGCGGCCAACGTGGACACGGTCCGAAAGGCGGCCACTGAGCTGGCCAATTCGGGAGGCGATGCGGAGAGTGTGGCCGAAATCGCGGGACAGATGGCGGATCTGGACACCCGGTGGGATCAGATCAACTCCCTGGCCGGCCTACGGACTGACCGGCTGCAGCAGGCACTTGATGAGGTACACTAGGCTTGATAAAATTGATAAAATTATTGTTGAATTATTATTAAATTAAGTTATTGATAAAATACAACCCAAAAGGAGGGGGGTTTCAATCCCCAAAACCGCTCCCCTGGATACGCATGATGATACTGTATGTCACAGCTGTACAGTGGTACAGGTCAATTGTTTCTGTCAACATAAACTTTTGGCCCTTTTTGTGTTAATTTGAACTTTAGCACTGGATTAAGCGGATTAAAGCTAATCATCTGTAATTAATTAATGTAGCTGACCTTGTAGTTAGGGGCTGTCGTCAGCATAACTTCATGGATTTTTCTTAACACTATCGACAGCCAGAGTTTAGCCATTTGCACTAATGAATTAGTGTTAACATTATTCAGTCATGTTAACATTATTCATTCAGTTTAATTCTATTGCCCTGTTAACGCCTATTTTCTCAAGTCCGGCGGTTTTTCTGTTCAGGCAGAGAAATTCCATCGTCAGGCCAACATGCTGCTGGAGTGGTTTGCGGATGCGGAGATGCGCCTCAAGACGGCAGGGCCGCTCAGCGAAGACCCCGCTGAACTGCAGCGACAGCTAGACCGGCTGGACCAGCTGTCCGGCGAACTGAACGAGCAGCAGGGACCGGCTCTGGAGACGGCCCTCTCCCTGGGCGCTGACCTCCTGACCCGCTGTCACCCGGACGCCAAACAACCCCTCAAACATTGGACCACTATCCTGCAATCGCGGTGGGATGAGGTACAGTAGGCTCTAGAGGCTAACTTTTAATCTAGGATTTTTGTCAGATTCAAAAATGGTCATCATCAATCCCAGTTCTGAATTTTATTTTTTCTTTTTTCCATGTGTCCAAAGTGAATTGTTGAGCTTACATCTGAAGAAGAGCTTATATCTGGAAGAAGTTGTGTTTTCCAGAAATTGCAATTTGTTTTTCAGTTTTGTTTTCGTCAGCCCTTTCCTCAAATTTTCCCTCTCAATTTAAGATATGTCTTTCGAATACACAAGTTCACATTTTGTTTTCAAATATGCATTCTTTCTTTCTAGGTGTCTGGCTGGCTGGCCCAGCGCCGAGAGCGAACAGCCAATCAGATTCAGGCTCTCAAGGACCAAGACTCCCTATTGGATGATCTGATCAAGTGGCTCCAGGAACAGGAAGACCTCCTGGAACACGTTGACCATGAGCCTATACCTGAGGACATGGAAATTGTTCTCAAGTGAATTGGATTGCTTTCTATTTTATTCTCTTTATTTATTTTTTGAGAAAATTAGCTGAGTCAAAATTATTCAGAGCTCTATATACTTTCTTGTCTGCATCTTACTCGGCTTATGTATATATATCCTAGGAATTTTTTTGACTCTTTAGGAGGGGGCCCTCGGTGGGTGAGCCATTTTTTTCGGGGGGGGGGTGGGATTTTCTAAACAAGCTAAAAATTGTGGTATTTTTATAGTAATCGCCAAAAAATCGAAGCCGGAAAATTGTTTGAAAATTTGGCCTTCTGAGCGATTTTTTTCAGGGCAGAACGGTTGGTACCAAAAGGGAGCATCCATTTGGAGGGGGGGTATTTATGGCGGGGCACCCCCACTAGAACAATCCTATTCTTAATTATAGGTACAGTGCATTGCTGTGAAGAACTCAAAACATTACGTATATACGAAAGAAGTGACATTCTTTGTTGTGTATTTTCAGACTGCTTGACGAACACCAGGCCTTCCAGGATGGTCTGCGAATTCGCCAGCCCGACGTGGACGAAGTGACCAAGACCAAACGCCGGCTGGAGTCGGAAATTGCGGCGGCCAATGCCAAGTCTGATCCGGCGGCGGCCGGCCATGGGAAAACTCCCCGAAAAGGGTCGGCTGGCAGTCTGGCGGGCGCGGCCGGAAAGTCGTCGGCACCGGCTCCGGAAAAACCGAAAGTGAATCCGAAAATTCGAATTGTGTCGGATAAGTGGCGACAGATTTGGCTGATGTCCGCCGAACGACAGCGAAAGCTGGAGGATATGATGCATTTGTTGGAGGAGGTAATAACTAAATTCCTTTTTCAAAATTTTTGAAAATTCGATATTTTCGTCTTTTTGAAAATCAACGGTGGGTGAATGTTTCTGTTTCCGAAGTTTGATTCTCAGCACTGCTGTCATGGAGTCTGAATTGGGCGTTTTTTGTTTAATTTAATTGAATAATTTTTGGAAAATTAATTGATTAATTTAGGAAAATTTTATTTTGATTTGTCTATCGAGACTAGATATTATTGGTGATGAATTGCATTTTAGATGGAAAAAGTAAAACATTTCAATTTCGATGACTGGCGTCTGCGCTACATGGCCTGGATGAATCACAAGAAGTCGCGCGTCATGGACTTTTTCCGACGCCAGGACAAGGATGGGGATGGCAAAGTGACCCGAGAAGAGTTTATCGACGGAATTCTACAGTCCAGTAGGCATTTTTTATCGATTTTTAACCAATATATAAATTTAATTTTAAATTTGATGAATTAATTTTGGACTTGGTTCAGCAATTTGAGCTTTTGTTTTTTAATTGATAATTAGGCAGGGATCCGTTAGTTTCAGTCTTACTTTAACTAGTACATGTCATCGTGCATAGTTGAGTGTTTTGAACAGAAACGTTTATGCCTTTTTATTCAGTGCAAATCTTTTTTTGCTACATTAGGTGGTAACAAATTTTCGAGTAAGTTGATGCTGTGCACACAACATTGGATTGCTTTTGTATGCAAGGGGCTTATTTGTGGGGGGAATCCGAAATCGTTTGGGGGGGGGAGGGGAAGGCAAAATTTTTGCTCACACACTTTTCTGACGTTCAGTAGTCCACTGCCCACCCGCTTTCTTCCTTATTGAATGGCGGCTGTAGGTCACATTGTTGTGTGTCTCGTCTTGATACTGTGTCACTATCGTGCTGCCTTGCTGTTGTCTGGGGATTGAGTAAAGCAGAAACAAAGTGGGTTTTGCTTCAATTTTTAAATTTTTTGATAAAAAACTAATATGCTCTTATTCTTTGGTGCTGCTATCTGTGTGTCGTACTATGTCTTGTCACTGCTGCTATAGAATTTAAATAAAGTTTTAATTATTGCGGACGAATAGAAATAATTTTTAACAGTTTGCTTTTGCTTTTTTGCCATTCTTGGGAAAAGTTGTGTCCAGTTAAAATACTGGCATAATTTGAAATGTTTGTTTTTTAATTTTTGCACGCCTTTCTACCTGACATCCTGTATAATGGTCCCAGGTTAATTTGGAGAATCTTAGCTGAAGATATCTTTTTAGTTTAATTGTTTTCATCATTTTGTTTAGAATTTCCAACGAATCGTCTGGAAATGAACGCAGTGGCGGACATTTTTGATGGAGATAAGGACGGCTATATCGACTACAAGGAATTCATTGCTGCGCTCAGGCCTGAACGTGAAGTTAGTGTTGTAGACCCTTTTTCTACTTTTGATTGCATGACTGTGTTTTAAATCGTTAACTAATTTGAAATTTGAAATTAAAAGTAAGTATTTAATTTAATCATATTTAATTTAATCACAGGATTTCGTGAACGCCTTTGTAGTTCTGGTAGAACCTGATTGTTGTTATCATCAAATAGCTGCTTTTGCTTTCTAAGTATTAAACATTTTGTAGCATATCTTATGTATTGTTCACTTTGATTTCTGTTTTTTCATTAAATTAGTCATGATTTTAGGCGCCGCCATTGACACAGAAAACGGACGCGGAACGAATTAAGGACGAGGTCCATCGGCAGGTCCAGGCCTGCAACTGCCCGCACAGATACAAGGTCAAAGAGGTCGGAGAAGGGAAGTATAGGGTGAGTGTTTTTGGATGATTCGACTTTTTTTCTGAGAAAATGTCGTTTGTTTATCATCTTGAATTCCACATTGCTGCCTGTTTAAATGTTACTGTAGAACGAATTTGATTTCCTGGTTTTTTGAAGACGATTTTATGATTGTATTCAGCTGTCTTTTATTGTTTTTTCAGTTTGGGGAGAGTCAGAAGCTGCGTCTGGTCCGGATCCTTCGCTCCACGGTCATGGTTCGCGTGGGCGGCGGCTGGGTTGCCCTTGACGAATTCCTCGTCA